>JAENPR010002398.1:0-58800 GCA_018135685.1 Themeda triandra | reverse complement strand
TGGAGAAGTAAGGCTAAGTGAGTAATATAAACAATTTTGTGTTGTGTATGTACTTCTCTGTTTCCATGAGAGTAAATTTTCTCGTAAAAAAAAATGAGAGAGTAAATTATGTCTGAGTTAAGAGTTATTTAATTTTGTTTTATCGGTTGGGAGTGCCCTTACAAGTAACATTGTGTTTTGCTACATTCGGCCTTATGGAGTTATGGGAGCGGATTGAATTAGCTGTTGCTGCCTTGTATATGATGGAAGGATATACAGCCATACCTGAAATTGAAACAATTGATTTGCCTGATAGCAGAGCATAAACAGAGTAAGTAAACCTCCTCTTAGCTGCGTAGTTCTACTGAAATCCCCCGTTGCATTCCCGACTCTACCTTTGCTATATATCTTCTCGCTTCAGCTGCCCTCACGTGTGCCGCCGGCGGCTTGCTCGGCCTCGGCGAAAAGCCCACCGGGAGGTCACCGCCCACACGAAGATGGCGCACGATGCCGTGTCCTGTCCACCGCCGGCATGAAGATGGCGTGTGTGATGCCGTCCTCTGACAGGACTCCTGTCCTCACGCCGTGCTCGGAGATGGCGACAAGCCTACAACAAAAGGCGCAGCGAGGTGCTCGATCGGAGTCGGACTTCTGCTTCTCCACCGATGTCACCAGTTTGCCTGCTGCGGGTGGTGCCTCCCCACACCGCCACACCGGCAATTGCACGCAGGATCCCTCCCCGTGCAGCCTGCTCAGCCCTCAAAGTGCTGTCTCTTTGTTATTAGTTTTAGAGAAGTACAAGTGCAGCCTATATGAATTATCGTATGCATATATAAAACTGTACGTGCACGCTGCCGACCAAAACAAGAGATTTGAAAATATTTTACATTTAGTATAAATAGCAAAGATGTCCGTGCGTTGCGGGAGAGAAAAAACATTATAGGGCGTGTTTCTCTTCCCACACAATGTAAACAAACAATAGATTAGTTGGTTAGGCCCCTTGTGGTGGACTCTGTCCACCCGGGTCAAGTCCTCGATTTGACATGGTCTGGTATTTTCCTGATTTATTCTAATATTTTTCGGCATTATACTTAGTGGTAAGGAACGCCCTGTCGATAATAAGGTGCTAGTGGTGACTTTCGATAATCTCTAGATCGCTATGGTACCAAATACGCTCATGCATTCTAACGAGAAAGAAACTTCATTTTTCAAAATACTCATGCATTCTAACGAGAGAAGAAACTTCATTTTTCAAAATATAAACCACTTCAATCAAAATACAATTATAAATTGTTAAACTAATTTTAATAATATAAAAAGGGCTATAGATCTCATCGAGATCCATCGTGGATCCATGACTAAAATTCATAGGCTAGTATTAATTGAGATTGAAGTATTATTATAACTTCACTGTTCTGTTAATGTATTCAGAAATTATGCACCTCGGTACTACTTTATTCTTTTTTTCGACAACTGGTACTACTTTATTCATTTGCCTTTAGCTTTTTGAGTCCTACATCTTAACTTTGAGCGGACTACATCTCACAATGACCATATATCACCGATGACAAAAAAATCCACATATTCTGAGTTTATCTTAGCACATTCTTGATTATTACCGAACATATGTACATACAACATATGCAATGATGATTTAACACACCTACGGACAAAATATAATCCAATGAAAAATCATAACATCCATGGATAGACCATATTTTTATGAAACTAACAAAATTGGTTTGTTGTTTTCCTGATTTTTCTATAAATTTTAAAGAATTTTGCAAGATCTTTATTTTATAAAAAATGAAATCTTCTCTCTATTTAGAATTAAACTGGACACGGACAAGTACCAATTCAATTCAATTCGTGGAGAATTTGGTTTCTTTTGTCATTGTATTGGAATAGAATTACTACGTGTCCTAGTTGGGAGGTTTAGAGGAGGCAAAAAAAAAAAAGGCATTGGCAACGGAAGACAGCCATTTTTTTTGGCGAACCAATGCTGACACGGAGAGGAGGGAGCGGACAGAAAAATATATGGTAGAAGGCGTACTGAAATTTCATCGTTTTATTATTACTAGCAAACATGCCCGTGCGTTGCAAACGGAGAAAAAAACTACTAAGTTTTCATAAAAATGACATAATAAATATGACCTCCATAATATTGACTAATATTGGTAATAACGATGCACTATTAAGTATGTATATAATATTTAAAATACTATCTTGATAGTTTTTTCTCATGCTGGGAAGCACGTAAATACTCTTTTTTCATATAGCATATATGTGTTATTATGGTTTAGTGATTTTATTTGTGGACCTATTATACAAACATATAATTCTAATATCTGAATAAAGTCGACAAGGTGTTAGTTGCATTGTGTTACAGGTTTGTTTGTTTGTTGATAATCACCATGGAAGTATGTCTCTGTTGTTACGTATTACATAGCAGCATCTATGATTTTATATTATTAGAGAGATATTTATTAGAATTTAGCTCACTTTCAATTAATTAAACTATCAAGAATCTAGGTTTAATAAAAATAAGTTTTGTTTTTAATTAAAACTACATAAATACAATTGAAATCTTTGTTTACTTAGGGATAGGGAAGGACTAATTGTTGAAAAAAACACAATTTAAATCTTTGTTTACCTTTAATATATTATATTTATTATGAGAAAAAACAAAACTCACATTTTTATAGAACTAACAAAACTCCTGAGCAGATGAATGGACGATCGGATGGAAAAAAAAAAAATCTGCAGTGCAATATAGCCCACCTCAGTGGCCCATTAAGTGACCAAAGTCCCATGCTTCCCAGTACCACCTCCACGATTCCTTAATCCTCATCCTCACTCGTACTGCTGCGCCCCCCAACCGCAGCGGCGCCCGTCAAGCGGCGGCGCGGTGTGAGTGTGGATCAGGCCCGGGCAAACGACGGCAGCGTGAAGCAGGACACGACGGCGGCGTGAAGCAGGCCACGGCGGCTGCGGCCCTGCTGCCTAGCAGCTCTCTCTTTCGATTCGATTTGGATATTTAGCCGATTTCTTCATAGTTTCTTGCTTTATACATCCAAATTGTAGTGTATGAGTTGTATCTGGATTTAGCCTCAATGCGGAGTGAACGCCACGGGAAGGAATTCATGGCCGAGACGGGATCGAAGAAATTTTGCCCAGGCGGATAGAAAATAGGCGGACAGAAAAAGACGGACTGAAATTTTGGCAATTAAGTATATGGGTAGGTATAGGTATGATATAGATATAGATATAGATATAGATATAGATATATAGGTAAGAAGATGATTCAAACATCCGTGCTTTCTTTATGGAGTTGCTCTTCTTCCAATTTCTCCTTGGTAATTAATAGCCCTTTCCGATTGCACTGTGTTGTATTGTTTTTCTTCAATTCCTCTCCTAATAAATTTATCAATCGTTCATGTGCATGCTCTTTTTTCAAGATTAGACTATTTATTATATAAGTTTTTTCATATAACACTACAAGATCCCGCAGCACCGCGCGCGGGGTGTTATCTAGTAATATAAAGTGATCAAGTACTCCTGTGGGGCGCACGACGTGGTGGAGGTGAGCAAGGCCGGGTACAACTCTAGCCTGCTCCGCTACCGGCCCACTCACCCCCCTGGCCACCGGCGACAACACCATCTCGTCCCCCGGCGTCACCGCTACTTCATTTGCGGCGTGCCCGGCCACTGCGCCGCCGGCATGAAGCTCGCCGTCAGGGCCGAGGCCACCGCCACCGCGGCTACATCTCCGGCCTGCCGCCTGCGCCAGTGACGGCTGTAGTGCAGAAATAATGTTTAGGTGGAAATATAGTAGTGCGCAATACACAAATTGCTTAACAAGATGTTTGTACGTGAGCAGAAACCGGTAACCTTGCACATTCTGCTAACCATGATATGGCAGCCCTCTCAGGCCTCACAAAGTCACAAGTCATAACCTATATAATACCAGAAAGCATCTCAAAGCGCTTTGGTTAATCACTGTGCATGCAGGTCCATGAAGGAAAGGCATTAAAGATTACAGATTTTTTACAATGATTGTGGAGAATTTCGACGGCTCACAGTGACCGATCCGACGGTCAGAAAGGCTGAAGGCGATGAGAGGCAATGAGGAAGAGGCAATGGGAGGCGATTGACGTGTCTATGACCGGTGGGCCATAGGTGCTAAATTGCCTCGCATCGCCTCCGAAACCGAGTGGGAGGCGATTCCAAAATAAAGGAGGGGTAATTGCGTTTTTAGTTTATTTTTTCAATCAAGGGTAAAATGGTAACTTCATAATTGCAAAAATTATATTTTCAGTACTATAGTTAGGGATTATGATTCAATTACTATGGTTGATGTTTTGCTTTTTAAAAAAAAAAAAAGACGTCTTCTAGGGTTCGTCCATGCCGCGGCGTCTTCCCCGCCCGCCCCGTCGTCCTCGATCTCGTCCTCGCCGCCGCCGCCCTCTACCGCCCACGGGCACCGGCAACAGCCTGTTGGCCGGGCTGACTGCCGCCGTCGCGAGGGCGAGGTCCCTCCTGCCCTTGCGCTCCTTGATGGTGTCGAGGCGCGGCGACCACGCGCGGCCCCTGGCGGCGCTCACCAGCTGCTCGTAGTACTTCCTCGGTGGTCCGGAGTCGAGTGCTCCAAGAGGTACACGAGCTCGCCTCGCCTCTGCAGATTTCTTCGTTTTCGTTAATCTTCTCGCAATGAGTTCACGAGGAGATTCTTGCGGGGTTGCAGTGATTTGGACGACAGAGATGCCAAGGGTGCGCCGCGTTCTTCGCAGAAAGCATCCGTTCAGACTAAGCTGCAGGTGAGTTCTTGGTTTTTCTGCACATGTGAATTCATACAGGCAGCATCGGTTTTCTGAAAAATCTGTGGTTTCCCCTATTTGTTTTGTCGTCCCAGCAATGCAGAAACTCCATCCTTCAGCAGCAAAAATGCGAAATCAAGAAGGAAATTCAGCAGCCCAGGAGCGAGACACAGAGCTCTCTGAAGAAAGAGGCAAGGACCTGAAATCTCCTGCTGCTTGCTGTTCTTCACTGATCTTTATTTTTTTTTCTACATTAGTGCTCGACTGCCTGCTTGAATGTTGAAACTGCCCTGTTTCTACTTCGCTTTTCTTCATGTCCAAAAGAACGGAAGCTAGGCTGAGTGCATTCTTCGTCAACTTTTATATTGTGGAAAATAAGGATCCTCCGGAAGCTCCACCATTGGGAACCGGGAGAACTGGAGCGCGTCGCTAAGGCATTGGTGGTCCTCCAACCTCGCCGGCTGCTCCTCCATACGCTACTTGAAAACCAAACAAATCACGGATTAGCAGAGCGGCCGGCGAGGAGCAGCCCCAAGAAGATAGATATGGCAGTAATATGTAGACATGTAGTATCGAACCTTCCAGAAATAATAATTGGAATTGGAATCCTTTCCGTTCGGAAAAGGGATCACAAATCAATCGGCGGCAGCCGGGAGATATAGATCTACTTGTTCGTACAGACCTTGGTCGATCGATTCGTCGCCTCAAGGTCGGTTAATTACGACGGTAGCTAGGAATTCTATTCTGAACTCTCTTTCTCCTCTATATACACACACACACGGATACGGAGTATCTCCTACGGGTTAGGACGACGCCAGAATAGATCACAACCGAAGCAACTGATTCACCACCAAATCCAACAAGATGAATCCCGTGCTGCGGAGCGCTGCACGGCGTATACTCCGGCCGTTACCAGCCCCTGGTCGTCGTCACGCATCGTCAGAGGCTTCCGGGCAGGGCCAGCGACGCTGCGATTGCAACTGCTTGGACGCTAAGAAGGTCAAAGACATCGTTAATCGGGAGATAACCTTTTACATAGTCGTGTTTGGACTGGGCTGCGTAACCAGCGGTTGGCACCACAAAAAGCTCAGCCGCGAAAAAAAGGCCGTCGCCTCGTCCGGAAAAAATAGGGACTAGTGTAGTGTCACTTTATCAGTGTGTTTCTGTTAGTGTAGTGTCTTTGTTGGTAGCCTGTACTACTGTGTAGTCTGGCTGCCACCCTACAACTTTGTTCCTAGCTATTGTGGACAAAAATAAGATTAATTAGTTGTGTTAATTATTTTGTCTAGCTAGGTTGCACTCTAGTTGTTCTATGAGTAAGAATTGTTTTATTGGCATCTAGAGAATTCGTAATGATATATATGTTTACAAAATCTACTCTCGCATAGATGCATATATATTTCTTGTTAAATTTAGTGATTGGAAACAATCTCTCGGCAAATCCAATCGATTCCAAGTGCAATCTTGTTGCACTTGCATACGAGTAACTCCTCCACCGCCTCCACATTAGACACCATTAACTCGGTAGCAGTCTTGCATACAACCCAATATGTAACACTGTACCTACCAATCTACTAAATACGTAGTAAATGACAATGGCAACTCGGATCCAGACAATGGTAACTCATATGGTTCATGTTCTTGATAGCAGGTGCAGGGCAGAGTAAGTAAACCTCCTCGATCCGAGCTGCGTAGGCATGTGTTACTACTAAGTAAACCTCCTCGATCCGAGCCGCCAACTCACTCTGGGCGTTCGGTTAACCAAAACCGATCGGTTTGGTTCTTCGGGTAATTAGCTAATTCGGTTAACTAGAAACTAGGCACCGATCGGTTCCTGACAAAACTCGGAACCGAGGTTTTTCGGTTTCGGGTAATTCGGTTCGGTTTCGGTTCTAACCGAAGGGAACCGAAATTTCAGAGAGAAGGGAATTGTTGCAGCATCGTCGATAGAAATCGGGTCAATGGAGGTGGGCATAGTGGCAGCGCAATTCATCCCAACTTCCCGAGCACGAAGCACAGGCAGAGGACTAGACGTTCCCGAGCATGAAGCAACTAGCGGCGACGAGCTAGCAAGCAACCAGCGGCACACTGCTGTGGGGGCTAGCGCGCGGCCGGCGGAGGAATTGTTGCGGACCGGCGGAGGACGGAGGAGATGGCGCGGTGCCTGGAGTCGCTGCCTCGCCGCGCGGGAGACGGTGGCCGGAGGGGATGGACGGACGGTGGCGGCATAGCGCACTGGCGCCGTGGCGTCGTGGAGGCCGGAGGGGATGGCCGGACCGCGGGAGGGCTTGGCGGCGGTGGAGTGGATGGCCGGAGGGGTCGCGACTCGCCTCTCCCTCTCGCGACGCGGAGTCGGGCGACGCAGTTATGAGTCGGGGGGCGGCGCGGACGGGGTCACGGGGAGTCGGGGACAGGGGTAGGGTTCTGGGAGTAGTGGAGCTTGATTTTTACTGGGCTGCTTTCAGTTTTCACTATGGGCCTTTATACATTTCGGTTATTTCGGTTAACCGAGGGCTGGAACCGAAATAACCGTATTAAATTCGGTTCCTGAGATGCTGGAACCGAACAGGAACCGAAACCGATCGGTTCGGTTAGTTCGGTTTCGGTTCTCGGGTATTTCAGTTCGGTTTCGGTTATTCGGTTTTTCGTGCCCAGATTGACCGCCAACGGGCCCGTGAGCGCCACGGTGTCCGCCTCTTCGCCGGGCGAGGCCGCCACCGCCGTGGCCTTCGCGCAGTCGGCCGTGGTCTTCGCTACCACGATCTGCTGCTGCTCGAAGGCTGCCGGGCCCAGGTCGGCGCCTCGGCCGCTCGCAAAGAAGCCGCGCCGCCTACGCTGTCGCCTGTGGGGCCCGCTGTGCCGGGGGCCCTGCGGAGCTGACGGCGCCGTTTTTGCCCGCTTCGCCGGGGGATGTGGCCGCCGACGCGGGTTCCCCGGTGCCCTGCGAGAGAGCTGGGTCCTGCGTGGCCCCCTCGCAGCCGAAGATGTACGCCGCGGCCGGCGCTTCCTCGCCAATTGCCCGTGCGCCGCAGCCGCGGCCCCTCCTCCGCCGATGTGTGTGCCAAGAAGATGACGTCAGTGCAGCTGCCCGTAGATGTGGTCCTCGTCGAGGACGTCCTTGACGAAGGGGAGGACGATGAAGACGACGATGACGTTGACCTGTTCGCGGTTCCGACGGCTACCAAGCTCGTCCCCGTCCCGGTTGCTCTCCACGGGGCCAAACCCCTGTCGCCGGTTGCAGCGCCATTCCTCCCAAGCCGCTGCTCGGTCGGGTGCTCGAAAAGCCTTCGTTGGGTGGATGATGACGGCGAATCTGAAGACGACCGCCCCGCGAGCTACCTCGACGCTGCTCTTCGTCTGGTCAGGCCGGTTATGGCATCCCAGCCGCTTGCGAGTGGCATAGGCGTTGTGCGACAGGGCCCTGTGTGTGGGCGCGGGAGTTGTTGCCGACCACGTCCTCATCTGGTGCACGGCCTCCCTGCTCGGCAGGTGGAAGGCCGCGTCCCCGCCCATCGACGCCATGGACATCGTGGATGGGTCTCCACCCCCAACTCCGATGGCTGGCGTGAGGTTGTTCATCGGTAGGTGGCGCAAGGCGCGGTTGCCTCGTTCGGGGCGCAACACCGGCAGACTCAAAGGATCCCGGTTGAGTTGAGAGGCAGATGTTTCAACCGTCTCTCCTACTCCCACTGGGTAGCGGCTTGCCGACTGCCGCAGCGTTGCCTGCATTGTCGTGGCTTCTGCCACGTCATGAGGGACTGCAGCCGGCCTAGGCTTCCCACGGCGCCGTCGCCGGCCGTGGGTGGCAACCTACAGCCCCCCGGTGCGCACGTACAGTCTGCTGGAGGCTCCAACGACATTCGTCGACGTCAGCGGCGGCGACATCGGGGCAAGCGTCCGAAGGTGATCACCACCGCCGCGACGGCCGACAACGTCGCTATTGGGGCTACTTCTTCTGCTGCACGATGCTCCGCCAAGTCTAACCCGCTCGATGAAGCGCCATGCGAGGGCGGTCGGCCTCCCAGTTGGGTTGACCCGATGCTCGATGAATTTGCTACCTTCCTCTTGTGGGAGGTTGGTCTCTGGGTGCCCCTGTGCTTGGGTGTCCGTCTACTCTGGCTGCTGCCCCTGTGGAGGTTGTGGCAGCGGTGGCAGACCCCCAGTCACCACCATGGATGATGTAGCTGGACTTCGCGGGGGTTGAGGAGCCGGGAGTGATTGGTGAATCACCCCCGGTTCATGTGGACGTTCCCTTTCACGTTGTCGGCGACCGCGCTGCATTAGCTGCTATTCGCGTTGGGGCGGATGTCCTCGACGACCAGCCGGGAGTAATTCATGAATCACCCCCAGTACATGTGGACGTTCACGTTCACGACGGGGACGGCCCTGCGTCACCTGTCGTTCTTGATGTTGGGGCGGACGTCCTCGATGACCACCTGGGGCCATTGTCCTCCTTCGACAGCGACACGCCGACGGTGGTTTGCCACGACGCTCTCGAGCAGATTGAGTTGGAGATCTGCCTCCTGTTGACTTTGCCACTCATTCGTGCTGGTCTGAGGCTCAGGTGTGCGCGAACACCGGTGTCGGTCCACTCCCTCAGGCGAAGCTCGCGCATCACAGCCACGCCGCGAGCGGCTAATGCGACTGTGCAATCTCAGAGGGTCCTTCTCAAGAAGCTAGGTGTTGACATCCAATGGGATGAGCCCGATCGGGACATTGATGACAAGTTCAAGGCCGCGTTTGGTGGCGGTATGTCGGAGTACAAGCAGCAGTGCTTGGAGATCCTCCTCAACGGGCAGTTCGACATGATGACCATGGACCTGAACCTCGACGGTCTGGAGGTTGAGTGCGTCTGATTAGGAGTTCTCGACTCCTTTTGTTAGCAATGGTTTTAATCATTGAAACATCCTCAATTTTCCACAAAGGGAAAATCCACAGAATGATATACAACAGTTGATAATCAATTCCATACATCGAATTCTGAGAATACAGAGTACAAGTAGAAGAGTTTACATTAATAATTACAATGCCGCACTGGCGTAAACAAAATATATCTAACATCCAGAACAGCTTGCGAAGGCGGAAGTATAACGCGGAAGCAACTTCAAACTCCAACTTGAGCGCAGGCACGAGACCTTCTAATCCTTTCAATCCCTAACATCATAGGAAAACTGCACACCGCCAGATGTGTGCAGGCCATGGTCAACACCGAATGAGCTTTAGTGGAAATAGAAAATAAAGGGATCTGACGATCCTATATTTGGCTGTGGTTTGCATCCTAGCGCATGCGAAGTAGCAACAAGTATAATATAATAATAATAATCAAGTTTAACACATTCCCAAATCCCACACACACATCCATCCACCATCCCATCCATCCCATCCACACATCACCACACCTCACACACCACACCCCACCACGCTCCACGTGGCCGGCAAGAGGACTCCCTCTCGTCAGGCCTCAACGACCCGCAGCCTCCCAGGCTCATGGTCGGATGTAACATACCCATATCCCAAGAAAGGCAGAAGACTCCTCTCCTAGACAAGCAAGCATCACACGAGGCTGGTCCATAGCCGACGAGTCGGCATATGTATCGATCGATCAACCATACACTCTGTAGAGGTTTCACTATTTCACAAGATAGCCATCATAGGTGTGCCCACCTAGGCAGATATCGATCGCCATAAGCCTAGAGCGAATACCATCCTGCCACTCGACCCCGGCGCCGAGGACCGTGAGACATAGTACCGGGCCTCGGGGTCACTATGTTGGTTAAGGAGGGTGTGAGCACTCGGCCCATACCTCCCGACACATCCGCTTACTCCACATGGTAATGGCATTCGTTCTACCGGATGGTTAGACCGTCTCCCTTCCCATTAGAGAGCGAGTGGAAAGTAAGCGTCCAATGATCCGGTCACTAGCCCTCAAGTCCTTAGGTATTGGCCAGACAGCGATGTCTCCCCTGTATGGGCTAATCTTTAACGTGCCGCCACAGCACCCCACTCCCAAGGCTCCACCTCCCAGAGGTTCGCACGATGGAATTCCTCGATCCAAACCAGTTACCCGCCACAGGTAAACACAAAGCGGGGATACCCAGGCCATATCCCCTCGGCAAGACTCGCTCGAAGCTCGTCGTAATCCTTGTCCGGTCGACTCAACCCTCACCACACACCCAAGACTCACGCAGCACACCGCTCATCACCATAACCACAAGTCCGGCATCCCAAGCCAAACCATTCCCCGGGGTTCACCACCCGCACCACATATACAATGCGAAGTGGAGTTATAATAAGTATGGTGATAATAAATGCAAGCACGCAGAAGGGCGGTAATATATAAGTGTGAGCGCAACGCTGGGTAACATGGTTAAAGGGCTTCGACAAGGTAAATATAGCTCAGGCAATATCAGGCATCATATACTAGCAAAGGAATAAATATAAAGCGCTAGCAATTCTACACATGCAATGTCTAATAGGATTCTCTAAAAGAGGGTGCTGCCATGACACCTGCGATGTCGAGGTAGTAGTGGTACAAGTCCAACCATAGTGGTACAAGTCCTCCTCCGTAGTCGTTCAACAGGTTCTCCGCCTCACGTTCGTAGTCTCCAATCTCGGATCGCTCCTCTCCCGAATCGACTCTGAAACCGAAACATAATAGTCGCATTAGCGACTCCTATAGAATCCACAAAGAAGCAAATGAAATATTGAAGAACCAAATGCACTCAAACATAGTCTTAATCTGTACATCTCGATTTTAGATGAATTTACATATAAAGATTATAATTTTCGGAGCTCGTGTGAATAAGTTATGAATTTTCGAAGTTTACACCATTTTCTGGAAATAATAAACCACTGGTTAATATGGGGCCGACACGTGGCAGCACCAGGTTAGGCCACGTGGCGCACTGGTTGGCAGCTGACACGTGGGAGCATGATGACATCATCGTTGACTCGGTCAACCCTAAATGGGCCGTTATTGGGCCGCTAATGGGCTGGACATGGGCCGGAAGTGGGCTTACTGGGCCGGGCTCGACCCACCTCGTGGCACTCAGCGGTTGCGCCACGTCACCTATCTGGATCTGGATCGTGCTTGGGCCATGGTGTCAGCAGGTAGGCCTGGTCCACGGTGGACTGCTATGGATGGTCCATGGACCACAATGGTGTCCATGATCGACCGGGTCCGTCCATCCATCTCCTCACTCTGGTTCACCGCACCGGGTTCTCAGAGGGGCGTCAGGTCCATGCCTTCGGTGCATGGTGGACAGGCGCCAATGGGACCCACCATTCAGCGGCTCGGTCTTTATGGACCCAGTCCACGGCACCAACACTTCTCTTCTTTCCCCATCCTCATCTTCTTCCCAGCTCACCCCGGCGACACGGCATGGCTGCCGGCAGCACGGCGGCGCGGTTGGGCGCCGTGGCGAGGCTTTGCCCACGCCGGCGAGCGCATAGGCTCCGCGGCAGCGTGGCGTACACGGCGAGGTCAAAATCCACGGCCGCGGGGGCACATGGCAAGCTTGGCCGCACGACGGCGGCACAGCGGCGGCGGTGCAGAGCAGCGCGGGGCAACAAGTCGTCCATGGCTCAATTCAGGGCGCAAGTGTGCGATTGACATCCAAAGGCGTCCGCTTCACATGCCGGCGGTGTCCAATCATGCGGCGGTGCGCGCGGTGCGCGGTGGCGGCACACGGCGACGCACGGCAGTCATGGCGGCGCGGTGGCGAAGCATCACGAGGCCACCATGGGCCTCATCACCACCACCGGAAGATGCCACGGCGTGCGGCGGCCCGCGGCACGGCTCACGGCGCAGCCCCGACGAGCGAGGCGGCCAGAGTCGGCCGGCGCAATTCGCGCCACGGTGGCGCTCCCGGAGCGCCCCGTGCGGACTCTTCTCCGGTGGGAGATAGGGGAACGGTCCTCCCCGGGGGCGTCTCGCGCCGGTGGCATGCGCATGGGATGCGCCCCACCACGGCGGATGTGATCCCGGGGTCCAAGATGCTCGAGGGTGGCTAGTTCGCCGGTGAACGGCGGCGCTCCGCGGCGGGGAGTTTCCGTGGCGGCGCTCATGGCGGTCCAGGCCTCGGCGCGTGGCGACGCCGATCTTCCAGGGGGCTTGGCTAGTCGTGTGCGTGGGAGTGCGGGTGTCCAGGAGCCGGCGATGGCTCACGCCTACGCGCCGGAGGCGCCATGGCGGTTCATAGCAAGGGCCGGGGGTCGGAAAAGGGGTACGGCGGCATACCGATGCGGTAGAGGAAGAAGGCGTGACGCAGCGAGTTGCGGGGTCGCGTAGTCGACGGCGATGGCGGTGGCGCGGTGTAGTGGGTTCGTCTCGGTCGGCTTCCCTCTTCCAGCGGCGTTCTTTTCCTCCGGCAGCAGCTCCGGCGGCGTCCACTGGCAGCACGGGCAGCTCCGGCTCCGGTTTCTCCTTCCTCTCCCCGCCTCCTCCTTCTCCTTTCATCCTTTTCTGCTTGGTGAGTCAGGGCGGCACCAAGGCAGCAGGGAGGCGTGACGGTGTGGCTTGGAGCGGCTACGGCGGTGTAGTCGTATGGCGGCGAGGAAGAAGTTCGGTGGCGGCGTAGCAGCTCCGACGACCTCGTCCTCCTTCTTCCTCCACCCAACTTCTCCCATCTCTTCTTGGTGGAACTGGTGGGTGATCAAGGAGCGGCGGCGGCGTCTAAGGAACCCTAAGGCGCTGTGGCTCGGAATTTTATAGGTGGCGACCATGGCCATGGCGGGCGGACGGTGATCGTAGGCACTGCGAGATCAGGCGGCTTCCAGGGGCTTGGCGGGTCGCTATCAGCCTTGCGTGGGCTCCATCTGGCAGCGACTGTTGGCGAGTTTCCTTCGCGGTCAAGGAGGAGTGGGGGACAGGGGTAGGTGCTCGAGTGCGCACGGGAGGTAAAGTGCTCGCGGCCGTGGGCATCTTGTGCCAGGGTGTCGGGGCCTTGTCGGGCGACGTGGTGGTCCTCGCGGGAGTCGATTTCCACTGACGAGGATCGAGCGGAGGGGAGAGGCAGCGTGGGGATCACGCTTTCACCAGCTCGGTCAAAAAGCAGAGGATGGGAGCAGGTGAAGATTATGACAGGCGGGGCCCATCCGTAAGTGACTCAGGCTGTCCACTGTCGCGATGCGGGGGCAGCTATGTCTGGGCGTGGCCATGGGCCGCGTTAATGGGCCGGTGGTGTTGGGCCGGAGGTAGCGAAGAGAAGAAGGAAAGCGGAGTGGGCCGGCTGGTGGTTGGGCCGAGAAAAAGAAGAGAGGAGGAAAAAGGCCAGCAGGCTTGACTGGGGTCTATGGGCCGAATATGTTTTGGCATATTTCCATTCCTCATCTTATCTCTTTTCATTTTCTGTTTTGTTTATATTTTATACATGTATGTATATACATTGTGATTTGCATCACTTGCATAAAGTTCCATGGCGGTCATACTAGGTCATAGGCTTGTTGGGATATTTTTCCCCATAACACTTTAGTATATTGTATTAAATAAATATGTGTGTTGTTGATTTATTATAGTCAATACAAAAGAATCCAATAAAAATCCAAATCACACATAGAACTCAAGTGCAAGGAAAAGATGCATGATTCCCTATATATATATTAAACATGTGATCTTTGCATTTAATATATAGAGGCATTGCTTAGTTAAGATATTGGCCTAGCATGGGTCTCTCTACTCATGATATATGGTGAGTCACAATAGGTCACTCTTCCCTGGGGTGTTTGGGAGTTCAGGTCCTATAGGTAGTTCATGTCATGTGCTACTATATCTCCATAGTTGGAGTGTCTAGGTACCATATGATTCCTAGGGTTAGCACTAGATGCACTAGTAGGTTAACCAGGTCATTGGATTCCAAGTTGTCACCTAGGGTCTTAGTCTTCTAGTTACATCTACTATGCACTCATGGCTTGTAGCGACCCACAAGGTTATATGCTTGGGGTTTGGGTATGCTCCACTTGTTTGGTATTCTATGTAGGTTGTCTTGCCATGGTAGTCTTGCGGGGTGGGTCTAACCATTAGAGTGGTTAAGTAGCTAGTCATTCCGAGGTAGGTAGTTTCCTATTATCGAGGTATGTAGTAAAGCAACTACATTCTCAGGGGTAGAGGTACTTTCCTAGGTTGGTGAGGGTTGGTCTACTAGGATAGTTAGGTAGCCATATGTGTAGGTGGCTAAGTAGCTTCGCCATCAAGCGTAGAGGTACTACTATGGATTGGTATGTGTTACTAGTCCATAACCAACTAGGGTCAAGTAGTTAGTTGCTCAGTAGTGGATAGGCTCTGCTATCATGGCTTAGGGTTAAGGATCAATATCCCCCTATGTGGAGTCGTGGTCATAGGTTTAAGTCACTATGTCTCGGGTTAGTGTGATAAAGCTGACCACTAGCTAACTCTAGTTAGGCACTAGTTGGTCGTAGCGTTTATACTATGGGTAGGTGTGCATATATACACTTTGCACCATGGTGACATTGCTACTAATTCTAGCATAGGATCATTGGGGTTTAGCTTCATATCCTAGGGGCTATCACTAGGGCATACTATAGCGAATAGTTGGTCATGACTCTCACCTCTAGGTATAGAAGGTTTACCTAAGGTCCTAATCACATGTGGCTTAAGGACTATATTAAGACACATGTGATGTTGTTGCATCACAATGTTTAACAACTAAATATAGATACTTTCAATGCAACTAGTGGGGTTGCTTACATGACAAACATCAAACACGGGTTTATTTAGAAAAAAATTTTGTAGTTCGGATTTTTGGGATGTTACAATCATGTAATCGTTGTTGTGTTGGACTTCGCGCGCTCTGGTAACCACGTTGTTACCATTTGCGTGGCGTTTGTTTGAATCTGAACAGCTTTGTTTCGCCTTTCTTCTGCTTAATGAAATGCGTGGAAAAAATATGTTACTACTGAAATCTTGGTTGTACGACGTACAGTATACATGTGTCTTGATCTTTTATACCAGTTGCCAAAGCTGTGTTCCACATGCATGTTTCCTTGGCCGTAGAATACTCCATGGCCGGGGAAGCTTAAGGCAGCCGCGGCCGACCGGCCGGGCGCCTAGCCGTAGTAGCCCCTGTCCCTCGCGCTGCCGCGTGGTGGCGGCCATGCATGGCCCCTCGTGAGCCGCGCACGCGCCGACGACGCCAACGTCACCAGCAGATGGCGCCGGGGCTCCGGCTGTCGGCGGTGGCATGTCTGCCGTGCCTCCATCCAGATCTGAGGTGGCATCTGCTCAGTCTCTAGCCGGGCTTAGCTTCGGCGCTGCCGAGGCTGCTCTCATGGCCTTGTGTTAGATAGTGTTAAAGGCTACCTCCCTCATCAGTCGATCTTATTTTGTATTTAGTTAATTAATACATTATACATGGCCATTTTTTCCTATATATACATACACACTGGATTTTTTTTGAGAGACCACACTGGATTTATTTTTATACACATAGGAAGAGAGAGATAATCAAAGTTTTATTGAAGCAGAGGGTTTTGCAAGGATAAAACTCTTTTACACTGTTTTCAAAATATAGTGTGTTTGAAAACTAGGACATGAGATCTATCATAGTTTCTAAGCGTATTAATTAGTTATCTTGCCCAACTTTGCTTATCCGAAAAGAGATTTGTTAACAAGAAACGCGGGGTTGGGGGGTGGGTGGGGTGCAAAGAAATGGTTTCACATGAAAAAACATAGTGCTGTGTCTTACGACAACCCCCTTTTAATGTACTGCCATGATACACAAATTACCAGTAGCACACAAAGATCATCGGCTTTAGATGCAAATTAGGGGGTTACTTATATTATACTTCACTATGGTAGAATTAGATATTTATTTTGTAAAACAGAATAGATTTTGGTAATGACGATGATTAGAACCTATCAGAGATTTAAGGGTAAGGTATTCCTGATTATTGCAAGAATTTCTAAGTTTTTTTATTGCTAGAGTGACTAGTGATAATATGGTGGTTCTGTTAGGGCCTTTAATAACTATAGAAATAGTAGTATTAGTAAAATAACGAAATATATTTTTATAGTTAAATTTTTGATGTGTTACATGCTCTTTCTATGAACCATCAAATTCAGAGGGCATTTGACTAAGCTCCTCATGGTGGATTCTCTAAAAATCACTCCTCCTTAGCCAAATTCTGGTGAGGAGCAGATAAGAATCACTTCTCTATTTACACTAGGAGTTGGAAGTTAAAAAAAAAAAACTTGCTCTTCACCACACCATGCTTAATCCGTACCAAAATGACTCTAGAATCAATTTTTATCCTCTCTCCACCCTGCACCTCCACCAAAATCAAGTAGAATCACTCCACTAGAGAATCAAGGAGCAGAGCTAGAGGAACCGTGCTATAGTTATTTTGGCATGGAAAAGCAACCTAAAATTCAGCTCTGTTAATCTTAGAATTTTCTATTCTCTGGAAGTGTCCATGCATACGCTGAACTTATTAAATCCGGCCACATTTCACTAACAACACATAAATGCATGAGTGGTCAACGTACGCTATGTAAATCGGCCGTGTAATTAGGGTTCATGCATCCTCCACAAGCAAGCTGCTCCGGAAACCTAGTAGCTAACTTATCTTGCCTCTAGATTTGGGCCTAACAGCAACCAAATGTAGGATTATTCTATTCTCCCCATCACACTACATAAACACCAGTAGCGCGTACGTGTTCATTCAGACCCTTCAATCCTTCATAACAACACAAGAAAGTAAGAAACAAATGGATGTCTCTATCACTATCAGCAGTGCCAGTTATCCCTTCCTCTTCCTCGCATTTGCATGCTTGGCTACTACTCTCCCTCTCTCTGCCAACGGAAGACATTTCCCACGCAACTATGGCGGCCCAAGCTCTAGCGCCATGATCCATGGCAGCGACATCAAGCTCTCCTGGCCACTGCTACCATGGAAGAACTCCGGCAGCAGCCATGGCTCAGGGAGCGGCCGCGGGATCGGCTGGACCATCTCACACAACGGGACGGACACCAACATCGGCTTCGGTGGCGGTATTGGTGGCGGCGTCGGCACAAACAGCTCCGGCGGCTCGAGCGCCGGTGGCGGCGCTGGTATGGGGGTCGACGTCAACATCGGCAAGGGCGGAGTGGACGTGGCGATTGGTGTTGCCGGAGGCGGTGCTGTCAGTACCGGCAACGGCAGCGCGAGTGTCGGTGCTGGCGGTGGAGAAGGTGCCGGAATCCACTTCGGCCCCGACGGCATCACCGTCACCCATGGCGGTGGTGCTAACGTGGGTGGTGGCGGTGCTGGCAGCGGAACCGGCGTTGGACGTGCTGAAAGTGCTGTGGGCAGCGCCCATGGCTCTGGAGATGCGAGCGGTGCAACAGGGAGCGGTGCTGGGAGTGGAGCTGGCTCTGGCCAGGGAGGTTATGGAGGCGGCGGCGGTGGCGGCACCGGAAGCGGCGGTGGCCATCCGTGAGAATGACTGTCCTGTGTGTGTGATGAAGAGAGTAAGGTTAATTATGTGCTGTGTAGCGTGTAACCTACCATGCATTGTTGTGTGATGGTTGTCGTGGTGAACTGTTAAGCGTGCAGTAGGTGTAGTAGGGATTATGTGGTGTTTTTAGGTTCTGTTGAATGAATATTTGGGTGCGGATTATTCCACATTATGTTGGTTCATGAAGTAGCGATCGATGAAGTGAAAAGCTGCAATTGGCGCCTGATCTGAAGAATTTTATCCGCATTAGATGCATTAGCTAGAGAGACTTCGATCAATTGGTTTTACTTTGAATAATAGTGGTTCGTACAACAAGACTTAGTTTGGAAATTGGTTTCATTGGATCAAGCACTTTTGGGGATTGTATATCCAAATAATATTTCGGTAAGTGTATGACAAAAGCATTCAGGAACATGTGTACACTGAGGACTATCTGAAAATGGACGAGTAAACCAAGGTACAAGAATGTGCGTTGCTTACCACACGTTGGTTGCTTGTTATGTAAGGTTTTGTTGATTATAGTACTCAGAACTGGTAACTCATGTGATCCAGCAGTAATAAGCGACTTTCACTCTTCTTGCATTGGATCCAGTGTTATTCACTTATTCTGTGTGGGTATTCTATAGTATCGATCTCTGTTTGAATAAAACAACTATATGTTGCTGGGATCTTGTGTATCAATTAAGTTACAAGTTGGAGTACATGCAACACTTTTGTTCATTGATAATTTTAAATGGTCGACCAAGTTGATTTAATCCATTTTTTGACAATATTTATTGGAAATTGGAATAGACTAATTATTATTTGATCAAATAGACGTTTTCTTTCGTAATATATTGGAATAGACTGCTAAGGGCACTCATAGCGCAGACTTTACCATAGAGTTCAAGATTATTTATTACCCTCTTTTTATTGTGTTTCGTTGATGTGACAGTATGTTTATTGAAGAGAGAAGGAAAAAAAACAAGACTCCAAGTCTTATTTAGACTCAAGTCCACAATTTTTGAGGTAAATATACCGCCACAACAGCAAAACATAATAAATAGAGGGCTAATAAATAGTCTTGGACTCTACGATAGTCTTGCATTGTGAGTGCCCTAATAACAATACATTAACACATCATATATAATTTTGAACAAGGATTGATCATTAATAATTTTGAAAGAAAACTCATCATACAAATGGTTTGATCCAAATTAAATTGCAACTCTTTTATTTCTCCATCTCGGCAAGTTCATAAAAGAACACAGCAATCTATTTTAATTTTACAGTGCCCAAATTTTGAAGGGAGAGTCCCATTTTTTTGTTACTCAACTAGCTATCGCCCGAGTTTGGTTTTGACTAAAAAATTCCAAAGCTTTTGACTATACAATTATTAAAACCACACACATTTAGGTACCAACCTATTTTGATGGTTGGATTTGCTAATATCAACAACAAGATAGTGGGACGCCGCTGCCATAGTCCAATTCGCCTGCCACCGGTCCTCCTCGACCAACTGTTAATCCACAAACAAAACCTGTCCACCACGCAGTGATGCTGCTCCATTTCATCACGTTCTAAACGATCTATCTAATGATAATAAGTATATATTATAAATATTAAAGTTTTTATATATGATTAGTCAAAGTTAATAAAAATGACTTCTTGAGAAGCGAGCATCGTTTCTAATTTAGAATAGAGGGAGTACATGTTTTCTCTAATTTAGAATAGAGGGACTACACGTTTTCTTGAGCCACGTCTATGATATGTGCCCTCAACTAAAGATATAAGGACTTGCTATATCCCATTCGCTTGGGTATTTTGGAAAAACCCAGGCCGGATGAAGATCTAAGGGTCACTGTGTCACCGGAACACTGTCGCAACGAGAGACATCGTCAGAACATGACCGGGCACATACCAGAACATGGCTAGAAACAGGTCAGAACATCGAACACCGGACATAGACCAGAATATCGCCGGAAGCAGGCTAGAACATAAGTTGTCAGCAGACAAAAAGTCGAACCCGTCGCTTGAGTTTTCCCCCCAAAGCCCAGGCTAGGTTATAGGAAATGTGATTTTTATAACTGGTTATCAAGGATACCTTTAGACTTGATGCACTTGTGATCACATATAGGAGAGACATGATTTCTTTGTGCATCTCTTACTAGATTACTTCTTCGTACAATTTTGGTAGAGTGTCATGTGGAGCTAGTCAAACATCTCAACTCCAGAAAATATTTGAGCAGCCTAACTGTATGCAGTTTTTGGAGTCCTAGTACAAATTTTCGAAGCACCTCTTCTCCTACTCCAGAATAGACCAAAATAGACATAGACATGGAGTTAAGTTAAGGTGAAATTACCCGCAAATGCCACTAGTTACACACCCACGCTTGAATCGTTATTTTCTTATGTTGAGTCCGCCTCCATGCCTTCCAGCGCTGGCCCCTCCCCGACTCCTCCCTCCGCCGCACGATGCCTCCCTGACTCATCTCCCTCCACGCGCGAGACAGGACGACGAGCTCGCCGCCGGCCCCTTCCCGGCCACAAGCTCGCCGGCCGGCACCTCTTTTCCCCGCCTCCATCCCCCACTGTTTCCCTAGAGAAGGAGAAGAAAGTCTCCTCCATCCCCCAACTGAATTACTCCCTCCGCGAGCGCCTGAGGTCTCCGGTCGCCGCCACCTCCCAGGTCACGCCACCCCGCCAGTCGGCGCCACCCCTCGCCTTTCTTCCTTCCCATGTCCTGCATCCCCCAACTTGCTGGATCTGCATCGAGTGACTCCGCCGGAGCCTCGTCGGACACCACGCGAGTGCGGGGCGGGGCTACCGTGGGGGACCCAAGGCATCAATGGTGTGGGTTCTCGGCTCTCCTCTGCTCTCGGCTGCCATTGAACTCGGCTGCTCCTCTGCATCTAGGCACGGGAGCACGGCGCATGTATTCCCCTCGCTAACAAGTTGTGCTTCATTGTCTGGTCGCTCCGGCAGGCAAGCGGCCATCGCTATGTGAGGCTATGTCACTGTGTGCGGGTCGTATAACTCGGTTGACTTTGCACATGATTGATGGCTAGGCCTGTCTCGCCAAGGCATTTTCTTGTTCTTTTCTCCCCTGCATACAGGATATGGCGGAGGATTGCTCGTGTGTTCTGCGGTGGTGTTCATGGCGGAACGTAGTAGTGAGGGTGTTCGAGGAATTGCCAACACCAATCTTACGTGTATTAGTCCAAGGGCAAAGTAGGCATCTATACCGATAAATCGCCATTCTGGAGTTGAGAGCATCCTTCAAACCAAACACCCCCTGCACACAACTCCAACTCCACTCAGAGCCAGCTTCACCTGAATTTCTAGAGTAGAGCTGCTCTGTCTGGAGTTGAAGCCATGCCAAACAGGCCCTAAAGACTCGTCCTCGCACTTCACGCACACCCACCGGTCATCACACAAGGCACACAGCCAGTGGCAGATCCAGAGACGGACCACGGAGGGGGCTAAATAATACTATAAAGGCTAGAAATCATATTAACTATTTACTAATAATAGACAAAGAAGATTGAATTATACTAACTATGCACTAATAATAGATAAAAATATAGAAATTGCATTAACTATGTACTAAAAATAGACAAATAAAACTAATAATAAAAACTTGTTCTCCATTTTTGGGCAGGGGGGGGGGGGCACACCAGCCCGTACACACAAATGAACGACATTGACTCAAGTCAACGAATAAAAAAGTAGAGGAAAATATGATGAGCGTATCAGAATCAAACGTGGTAGCTGAAGGACAGGTGCCATAGATAAATCAAATCTTCATCGCGTAAGACCAAGTCTCTCTCTCGTCTTTAATTAATCCATATATCCAGTGCATCATAGACGCCACCTGCCGCACGTTAATCATAAACTGTAGTTGACAAAGTAAACAATTGAATCCATTCGTCCACACGTTTCATTATGCAAACGCGGATGATTTAGCTAGGCTAATCGACCATGTCATACGTTCACACTATCTATCTCCACCAGCTAGTTCCTCCATCACCCCTTATATATTCACTATCAAATCCTTAATCCATCGCCTCTCAAGTCTCAACTTGCTAATCATCTTCATTCGCATCAGCTATCATCTCCAAGCTAGGTAGAAGATGATGGAGAAGGTTAGGGCACAAGCGTCTCTGCTCGCCATGGCGACCATCCTTGCAGCGACGGCGGCGGCGTTCGGAACGGCGTCCGGCACCAGCTACACCGTCGGCGAGCCGGGCGGCTCATGGGACATGCAGACCAACCTCACCGCCTGGGCGTCCACGATCACCTTCCACCTTGCCGACCAGCTCGTCTTCAAGTACGATGCATCGGCGCACGATGTCGTTGAGGTGACGCAGGCCGGGTACCGCTCATGCTCGACGTCGAGTCCCGTCTCCGCCACACTGCGCACAGGCAACGATGCCGTCCAGCTCGACGCCAGCGTTGGCAGGAGGAGGCGCTACTTCATCTCACTACGTGAAAATGTCGCTGTAGGAGCGCTTGCCTATTTGTAGTAGGGGCGGCTCGTGATGGAGCCGCCCCTACAGTGGCTGGGGCGGGGAGCTGGCCGGCCGCATCACCAGCCGCCCCTGCTAATGCACTGTAGGGGCGGCTGGTGATCCAACCGCCCTTACTACAGGCACTGTAGGGGCGGCTGGATCCAGTCGCCCCTACAGTGGTTTGTAGCAATAAGTGACTTGCTCCCCGAGCCACTCACTCTAACTCGAAAAAAAGGCTTGGGAGGCCTTGGGCACCTCCCTAATTTTGCTCTAGGAAGGAGGGGAGGTTTTCAACTCAATTCCTTTGGTGGAAAGCTTGTTTAAGGTAAGGGAATGCCATTCCCACCCTCTAATCCAAATTTCATTGGTTGATTAGTGAGCAATTTGCATTCTTGTTTTCTCTCTTTTAATGGTGCTTGAGCCATGTATTGCCCAAATTGGAGCTTATCTTTGATGGTACTAGTGTTGATTAGGTGGAGACATGACCTTGCACCCTCTATTTGATGATATAGCTTGATTTTAGTGGTCATTAATTGTAGTTTTGATGTAGTGCATGTTCTAGATCTAAGGTGGTCTTTTTTTTATATCATGACATTATTGGAATGTGTGGTTGGCATATGAGTACTTGTTGGTAAACTAATAGTTGTTGCTAATTGTTAGCTAATAATGGTAGATAATAATTGTTGCAAAAAATAATTATTGCTAATTAAAATTGTTGCTAATAATAATTATTGTTACTAATAATTGTGCCTAATTATTGTTCCTGCAAATATTTCCCAACACAGTTGATGCTAATAATTGTTGCTAATAATAGTAGGTAATAATTGTGTTACTAATAATTATTTGGCACTATTTGGAATTATTTGGCATTATTTGGAATTATTTGGCACTATTACTAATAAGTGTGTTACTAATAATTATTTGGCACTATTTAGAATTATTTGGCATTATTTGGAATTATTTGGCACTATTACTAATAAGTGTGTTACTAATAATTATTTGGCACTTTGTTTGGAATTATTTGGCACTATTTGGAATTATTGGAATGTTACTAATAAGTGTGTTACTAATATTATTTAATCTACATTCATAATTCTTTTTAAGGATGGAGGACGGGGCTACTTGGATGTATTGTTGGCCAAGGATTTCGAATGGCTTTTCGATGAGGTGGACAAGTTTGTTGAAGCCGCGGTGAATCATGCAAGGCAATCGAGGGCTAATCGTTCAATTCTTTGTCCCCGCAAAGATTGCAACAACGAAATGGCAACTTATGATGGGGACGTGATCGATCACATCTGGTTAGGCGAGGATTTGTTTCGGACTACACGGTATGGGTTCACCATGGTGAAGTAATGGTGGATGACGGCAACGAATGGCACGATGCCGTTGACGACCGGTTGCCCGCCGCACGACGATCGGTGTGGGTTTAACGTGTGGATGCAAGATGATTTGGCCAATGAACGGCACGTGGTGATGATGGCGGTGGTGTCGACAATGATGATGGCGGAGCGGGTGATGAGGGTGATGCAGAAAACTTTGACCACTTAGAGCAAATGCTTCGGGACTTTGGACCCGAAATACTACAAGAAGAAGGGTCTAGAAAACCTTGAGCGGGTGAAAGCGTCGTCGAGGGCGACTGTGTATGGTGTTGATAAGGGCTGCCCAAAACAGTGGACACTGCTCCGTTTTGTGCTCGAGCTACTACTCCTGAAGGCTAAGTACGGCTGGTCGGACTGCAGCTTCGATGATCTGTTGCATCTTCTGTCATCCGTGCTGCCACTGCCAAACCTAGTTCCCTCCAACACATACCATGCGAAAAAGGTCATAAATCCATTGACAATGGGTGTTGAAAAGATCGATGCATGCCCCAACCATTGTATCCTTTTTCGCGGTAAAACGTTCGGAGGCCTGGATAAATGTCCTCGTTGTGGGGCAAGTCGGTACAAGGACAATGACGTTTACAGTGGCGGAGAAGCCGTCACCGGGAACAAGAGGAGTAAGAAGGGTTCCAAAAAGGCGGTACCACAATCTCAACCTCCAGAGGACACCCCATTAGGCAATGACGCAAGAAAGAGGAAAATTCCTGCCTTGGTAATGTGGTACCCGCCGGTGACGACCGGTTGAGGCGTATCTTCCTAAACCCTAAGGAAGCCGCGCTCATGACATGGTGGTACGATGAGCGCCCGATCGATGACGATGTGATTGCACACCCGGCCGATGGCGCCGGTCGCGGGACTTGATAGAAACAACCCGGATTTCGGTGATGACCCAAGGAATGTACGGTTCGCCTTGAGCACGGATGGAATGAATCCCTTCAACGAGAGGACTAGCAAACACAGTACCTGGCCAGTGATCCTGACGATGTACAACATCCCGACGTGGTTGTGTATGAAGAGAAAGTACCTTTTCCTCACCGTTCTTGTTTCTGGCCCACAGCAACCAGGCTTTGATATGGACGTGTTCCTCGAGCCCGTGATGGAAGAATTCGAGAAACTATGGAGGACCGGGGAGCTGATGTATGATGCGTTCAAAAAGGAGACCTTCACATTAAGAGCAATAATATTTGTGACCATCAACGACCACCCTGCGTTGTATGCCTTGTCTGGACAGTTCAAAGGTAAGACAGGATGCCTAGTCTGTCTGGATGATACTAAATGGGTGTTCCTAGATGGATCCAAGAAGGTTGTTTACATCAGGAACCGTCGCTTCCTAAAGCAAGGTCACAAGTACCGCAGCAAGCTGTACTTAAAGTACTTCGGCGACATCGAAGAGGATGAAGACCAGCCTCCGGTGAGACGTCATGATGGAAAATATGTGTTCCAAATGGTGAAAAACATAAGCGTCGTCTATGGAAAGAAGAAAATAGATGGAACGCCCAGAGACAGAAGCATACCTCCTATCGAAGGCGTGCCTTTTAAGAAAAAGTCAATCTTCTTTCAGTATCTTAAATACTGGCCTGAATTGGAGGTCCCCCATGCCATTGATGCTATGCACATGCAGAAGAATGTCTTTGAGAGTCTCATCGCTACCTTGATGGACACAACCAAGTCAAAGGATAGTCTCAGAGCACGGAGGGACATGGAGCGGCTAAAGGTTATGCCGAGCTTCACCCGATACATGACCCAAAAACTGGAAAATACACCATCAATCAGGCTAGCTTCAACCTAGAACGGGAAGAGAGGAGAGGTATATGCACTTCTGTGAAGGGGACCAAAGTCCCAACTGGGTTTTCGGCAAACCCGAAGAAGTTAGTGTCGATGAAGGACCTGTCATTTGAAAACTGCAAGGCTCACGATTGTCATATGATGCTGACGGTGTTCCTACCAATCGCAATAAGGGCTATCAAGCCAGAGTTCTTGAAGATGGCTATCACCCGCATGTGCTACTTCTGGTCCAGGATAACGCAGAAGAAGATTAGCAAGAACGAGCTGAATGACCTACATGATTTCGTCGTGGAGACCCAGGCCCAACTAGAGATGTGTTTACCTCCTGCTTTCTTCGACACAATGGTACATCTCATGATTCACATGGTTCATCAGATACAGGCGTTGGGCCCTTGCTACTTGCATGAAATGTGGGCGTACGAGCGGTTCATGTCGGTTCTAAGCCGATACGTGCATAATCGTGCTTACCCAGAGGGCTCCATGATAGAGGGCTACACTAATGAAGAAGTCATCGAGTGCTGTCAAGAGTACCTAAAAGTACAGAGAGGGATTGGTATTCCCGATTCTCGCTACAAGAATAGGCTGGCCGGGAAGGGCACAAATGGTAGGAAAGTCTTCATCGATGAAGATTACCAAGAAGTGAGTCGGGCGCACTACGCTTGGCGGGCTCAAAACTGATGGATCCCTACATTAGTGAACACTTGGAGATCATCTCATCGGAGTCACACGGTCGTAGAGGTGACTGGGTCATGAAACAACACAGGCAACGCGTAACTTCATGGTTGAAGGACAAGAACATACAGCCTGGAGAAACCAAAGACTCCATTACCATCAGTAAGCTAGCAGCGGGGCCATCAAGACAGGTGACATCTTGGAGTTCGTATGAGATCAACGGGTACACATTCTATACCCACACAAAGGATAGCAAAAGTGTGAACCAAAACAGCGGTGTTCGAGTAGTGGCTATCGGCGAGGGGGGCAAAAAGGTCGACTACTTTGGCATAATTGAGGAAATATGGGAACTTGACTATGGGATTGAGGAACTAAATGTGGCCCTATTTCGATGTCGCTGGCTCAATAAACCTGAAATCAATGAAATTGGATTGAGGGTCGTGGACCTCCAGAACATAGGCTTCAATGATGATCCATGGGTGCTCGCTTCACATGTTATGCAAGTTTTCTTTATGACCGACCCGCTCAGTATACAACCCCCAAAGAAGAAACCTAAGCATGTGGTTATCCCCGGAAAACAACACATTATCGGAGTGGATGGCGTCGAAGATGTTGATGCCTACAATAAGTTCGATGAAATGCCGCTTTTCACAAGCTTTACAAAAAAGATCAATGAAGTGGAAAAGAAACTACCCAAAAACATATTGCCATGGGCGGAACGAAAAGTCAAGTCAAGTGGAAAACTGTCTCGGGGAGGACTAGTTATGATAAAGCGTAATTACATTTATGTATGTGTGTGTGTGAGACTACATTTATGTATGTGTGTGTGTGAGACTATATTTATGTATGTGTCGGACCATATTTATATGTGTACTACACTTTCGCAACGCTTCGTCGAATGCAAAAATGACCTTTGTATGAATTGTTCGTCTTGACGAGTGGATCAAACTTGATGTTCATGACTTTTCGAGGTGGGCCCGCCTAGGGGGTCGAAAACCCGCGTCTAGCCGCGAAAAACTGAAGTCTCAAAGTTTGAGTGGTCCAAACCATCCCAGATGAAAAGGTGACCATTGGAGAAAATGTGTATCTTGATGAGTGGATCAAACTTGCTGTTCATCACTTTTGCATCTGAGGCCATCTATGGTCCGGTCAACGTGTATTTTCCGAAAAAACAGAGGTTTGACTTGGTCAACCTAGGTCAAACGAGGTACCAAATGACCTCAAATGAAAAACATTTGAATACAAGATAGTTTTGTCTCATCAAGATACATATTTCATACATAGAACACTTTTGCATTTGAAAAATTTTTAGTAAACTCTTCTCACAGGGTTTGAAAATCCAAGGCGAGACTTGGTCAACCCTAGTCAAACGAGGTACCAAATGACCTCAAATGAAAAACTTTTGAATACAAGATAGTTTTGTCTCATCAAGATACATATTTCATAGATAGACTATTTTTGCATTTGAGGAAGTGTTGGTAAACTCTAGTCACAAATTCTTGAATCCCACACGAGACTTAATGAAACTTCATGCGGGACGAGTGGATTTAGAACTACACTTTCGCAACGCTTCGTCGAATGCAAAAATGACCTTTGTATGAATTGTTCGTCTTGACGAGTGGATCAAACTTGATGTTCGTGACTTTTCGAGGTGGGCCCGCCTAGGGGTCGAAAACCCGCGTCTAGCCGCGAAAAACTGAAGTTTCAAAGTTTGAGAGGTCCGAACAATCCCGGATGAAAAGGTGACCATTGGAAAAAATATGTATCTTGATGAGTGGATCAAACTTGCTGTTCATCACTTTTGCATCGAGGCCATCTAGGGTCCGGTCAACGTGTATTTTCCGAAAAAAGAGGTTTGACTTGGTCAACCTAGGTCAAACGAGGTACCAAATGACCTCAAATGAAAAATTTTGAATACAAGATAGTTTTGTCTCATCAAGATACATATTTCATACATAGAACACTTTTGCATTTGAAAAAGTTTTAGTAAACTCTTCTCACAGGGGTTTGTAAATCCAAGGCGAGACTTGGTCAACCCTAGTCAAACGAGGTACCAAATGACCTCAAATGAAAAACTTTTGAATACAAGATAGTTTTATCTCATCAAGATACATATTTCATAGATAGACCATTTTTGCATTTGAGGAAGTGTTGGTAAACTCTAGTCACAAATTTTTGAATCCCACACAGACTTAATGAAACTTCATGCGGGACGAGTGGATTTAGAACTACACTTTCGCAACGCTTCGTCGAATGCAAAAATAACCTTTGTACGAATTGTTCGTCTTGACGAGTGGATCAAACTTGATGTTCATGACTTTTCGAGGTGGGCCCGTCTAGGGGTCGAAAACCCGCGTCTAGCCGCGAAAACCGAAGTTTCAAAGTTTGAGAGGTCCGAACAATCCCGGATGAAAAGGTGACCATTGGAGAAAATATGTATCTTGATGAGTGGATCAAACTTGCTGTTTATCACTTTTGCATACGAGGCCGTCTAGGATCCCAAAAAACACGGTCAAAGTGCCATTTTTTAAAAAAAACCATAATTCAATTTTTTTAATTCAAAACTTTTTCTTTTTCTTTTTACTAAATTTTTTTAATTGAATTTAATATATATTGGTTTTTTAATATTTTTTTGGAATTAATTTTCCTATTTTTTAAGTTAATACCGATTTTTTTGATTTTTATGAATTAATTAAAAAACAAAAAAAAGCACTTAAGGGCGGTTCTATCTCGGAACCGCCCTTACAAAGGAGCACCTAGTTTATAAGCGCGGGCGGCGAGACGGCTAAGTGTTGGGCGAAATTTTCCTTCTCGACGCCGCCGTCGGGCTCTGAAATTTCGCGCCGCCGCCGCCTCTCTTCCCGCCGCCCTTCCCGGAGCACTCCGCCCTCCTCCTTCCCGGAGCACTCCGCCGCTTCCTCCCCTTCCCTCCCCTTCCTCACCTTCCCGAAGCACTCCGCCCGAAAGTACGCCGCCGCCGCCGCCGGGGTTAGGGTTTCGCCGGCGCCGCCTCCCCCCACCCCCGCCGCGCGCGACCTCCGCGTTCGGCCCCGCGAGCTCCCCGGCCGGCCGGCACCGCATCCTCCGGATGCGCCGCGCTGGTTAGGGTTTGCGGCCGCCTTCTTCCCCCGCGACGGAAGGCCGCCTCCGCCCCGCATCCGGCTTGGGTTCCGCTGCCTGGTGCCCGTGCGCTCTCGACGGTGACCTCTCCTTCCGCGAGCCCGGTGACCGGCCTCTTCTTCCTCTCCCGTCCCCGCGTCAAGAAGACCGCGCCCTCCCTACTCCCGCAAAGGTACACCCTCCCTCTTTCTCGTGTTCATGGTCACTTCAATGTTGAGCATCGGGAGGCGATGGATTCTTCCCGTGTTCATGGTCACCGGTATGATCCCCTCTCTCGCCCGATTCTTCACCGTGTTCATGGTCACTCCCGCAATGTTGATCTGTTGCGTTGTTGAGCCCGAGGCCGTTAACCGTGATGTTGAGCCCGAGGCTGGTTGTTGGAATGCTGCCTATGATGCTACTGTTTTTGACACTATGCAAATGCCACTGCCTATGATGCAAATTGATGTGCTCACTGAGCATTTTCCACTGGATGTTTTTGACACTATGCAAATGCCACTGCCTATGATGCAAATTGAGTAAATTTGAGATGCATGGTTCTCAATTCAGTTAGTTAATAACCTTAACTGATGTATGGCTCCTTGGAGCATGTTGTAATGGTTAATTCTCATGCATCTGATACATATGCTTTGTAATGGTGTTATGTCCTTATGCCTGAATTCTGTTATTTACTCTATCTTGTTAACTCCTGTCTACTATATCTTGTCATTATGCCCGAACTTAAGCCGTTATATCTTGCTATCGGTGAGATAATGGAACCATTACAAAGCATATGCTTACCATATGCTATCGTTTGCTATCGCTTTGCTTGTAACATGCTTTGCTTACCTTGCCGTCGCTTTTAACCGAAACTTCATGTTTTAACCGAAATAACATGATGAACAATGCCATAACTGTCCTATGCACTTACTTGTTCTAGTTTCGAACAATGCTTATGCCTTTCTTGCTATAACATTTGGGATGGCTTACTGTCTACTATTGTGTAGTACTTATATGATGTCCACTTTACTTGTCATTTGGACTAAAACCGAGCATAATGCCACTCTCTACTTGTCCACTTTATCGAGCATATGGTGAACTAAAATCTGAACTGTCTCTTGTCCACTTAACTCTCTACTCCCACTTTACTTTGCAATGATGAACAACTAGAAACTTCTAAGCCGAGGCAAAGGCATATATGCAATGATGGAACCCTACTTTTAAGCTGAGGCAGCGGCGATGATGATCAAATTGCCCCCTACTTTTATGCTACTACTACTACTACTCTACTACTACTCCTCCTCTCCTCTACTACTACTACTACTCTCTACTGGCTATTACTACTACTCTACTACTACTCTTACTACTACTACTACTCTACTACTACTACTACTCTCTACTACTACACTTGACTCTTTATATGGCTGGCTATTATATGCCACTCTACTGCTGTTTTTTTTGCCATCTCTCCCCTCTCCTCTCCTCTCCTCTCCTACTACTACGTCTTCTTGTTTATATGGCGAGATTAATGGTGCTACTTTAAACCCGAGGCATAAGCATGTGCAATGATGTTTTTTTGATGCTACTTTGAACCCGAGGCATAAGGCATGTGCAATGATGTTATTTTGATGCTACTTTAAACCCGAGGTATAAGGCATGTGCAATGATGTTAACTGAATTTTTTGTATAATGAGGTATAATTACTCTGTCCACTTGTTTTTTTTGCCATCTCTCCCCTCTCCCTCTCCTCTCCTCTCCCTCTCTACTACTACTACTCTCTACTTCGTTACTACTAATGTCCTCCTCTCCTCTACTCCTCTCCTCCACTCCTCTCCTCTACTACTACCACTACTCTCTACTGGCTGTTACTACTACTCTTACTACTACTACTACTCTACTACTACACTTGACTCTACTACTACTACTACTACTCTTACTACTACTACTCTCTACTACTACACTTGACTCTTTATATGGCTGGCTATTATATGCCACTCTTCGCTGTTTTTTTTTTTTTTGCCATCTCTCCCCTCTCTCTACTACTACTACTACCGTTTATATTGCGATTGATGCCACTCTTCATGTTTATGCCATTGATGAGAGTTTTTATATACGAGCACTTGCCTTATGCCAATGATGAGAGTTTTTTATATCGAGCACTTGCCTTATGCCAATGATGAGGGTTTTTATATTCGAGTACTTTCCTTATGCCAATGATGAGGGTTTCTACTTGTACTACTTGGTTTTTTCCGGAGTTTATTGCCCGATGATACAAAAGGTGTAGTGAGGCAACATGACAGTCAAGTACCCATAGCTTCTCCCGGGCCGTATGCTTCGGTGGAAACTCGTCTCAAATGGAGTGCCATTAGAGTCTAGCCTCCACCGAAGTGTACGGCCTCGTAGTGCCAATGGGTTTTCTCTTTCCTATTACTGGGGCCGTCATGTTAGTCTATGAACTATGATCACCGCAGTGGTGGATGGCTCTATAAAGCAAGAACCCGCTAATTTGAGGGCACATGGGTTTGTACTTGTACTCCACCGAAGCTCATATTCTTCTCTCCTCTCCTTTGTTTTGCCGATGATGAGATTGTCTAAGTCCATTCTTTGTATGGAATATGAGCCGATGATCGGGAACTTGTGAGCAACTTGGCATCGTTACCACAGTCAGCCCCTACAAAGCCTTTTTCTCTCTTCTGCTTCTCTATTTTGATGCCTTGATGCTCCAAGTTCTTGATCAAATGAGGCTAGACATGTTTCTGAGGCCTTTTTTAAACCTTTCCCTCTCCACACTTCTCCTCCTTCCTCTCTCATCCTCTCTCTTCTTCTTCTTCTTCTTCTTCTTCTTCTTCTACTACTAGGACTACTAGGACTACTACTACTAGTACTGATACTAAAGCACACTTTATTCCTTGCCTCTCGTTAGAACAAATCACGTGATGGCGGGGACAACAAGGAATGCAACCCCATCCAGCCCACTGAAGAGCACCCTAGCCCTAGAGGGCCGAGGAAACAACATTCCGCTTGGATACGATTATTTCGAACAACCGGCGTCGCAGAATCTAGAAATGCTTACTCGGGAGGACCTTGCCGAGGACCAAGTGGGAGAAGCAAAGGGAGAAGGAGAGGATGATGAAGGTTCTCAAGCGGGACGATGGCTCATCCTCGGCATATGAAAGTCCCGAGGATCCTTTCCCCAGAGAACCTGCATAAGCCAACGGCGGATGAGTTGGACAAGGACTTTGATCCAAACGACGAGGTCGACGAGGAGGTAGGGATATGAAAGTCCCTTAGTAAATCATAAAGTTTGGTAACGCTATGTTTTGCTTACCTCTCGCTAACACTTTGACCTGTTGTTTATACGGGCTCCTCCCCCACCTCCGAAAGACGTCGTCGGTGTCCGGCACGTTTTGCCGAAAACGACGGAGTAGGGGACAAGAGGGCGGAGAGGCAACATGCACGAGACTACCAATGTGGCCTCTCGCTCCGCAACCCGATGGCACAACCTCGGCCTCGACTAGCAAACAAAAGAGGACACGAGGGCCCGGAAGCCAAACCAATATCCAAGTGACAAAATGATCTATGTGATTCAAGAGGTCGGGGAAGAAGGGCAGTCCTCAAGCCGAAGCCTTCGATCAAAATACCGCAATGCGATTGGGGCACTCGTGAAAGACCATTGTAACCCAGCCAGTCCCTAATTGGAAAGACATCCCGGAAGAGGAAAAGGACTCCCTATGGAAGCGTCTACGAAAAATTTCGATTTTAGGATTCCGGAAGAGAAGCTAGTAGTAGTAAGGCGACGTGCTATGAAGACGATGGGAGAGTCCTTCCGACGGTGGAAGACTAAGCTGAACACGAGTACATCCAAAAGGGGTTAACTCCGTACCACAAGTATGGAAAAATAACTCCCCGCTGTCCGGGGCGTTGCTCGTGGCTGAAAAGACTACGCCGGAAGCTTTGGCCCTAAGTGAAAAGAACCGCTTGAATGCGAAGAAGAACATACACCACCCTCGTCTAGGCCCCGGTGGCTATCTTTGGCAAGGAAGATGTGTTTCGTAAGATGGAAGCGAGATGCCATAGCTGCTGGGAACACACGAGTGATGAAACTAAGGCGGCGCACCAAGCATTGGGTCTTTGCAAGGAGTGAATCAGGGAGCAGTCTGAAATTTTCCAAGCCAGAGACCGAAGAGGCGGTGTCAAGGATAATGAAATATGCCAAGACGCCGAGAAGGGCACATTCACTCCTACTAGAGAGAGGGACGAGCTTACCCTTGGCTTGGGAAACCCCGAGCACACGAGGCCGTGTCGGGGGTTAGGGAAACATACGACTGGAAGGATGGATTCAAGCTCAATGAGGAGAGGGAGATGTACAAGAAACATGGGAGAAACCCGAGACACTTCAATCCATGGTGAATGAAATGGTCGACCGAGAGACTCCGTGCGGTAGGATCATCTGCGAGCGGCGGACACAAATGGAGCCGCCTCGAGACTTGGCTATAATAAGCAGCCCTCCTGATGTTCGAAGCAGCCAAGGTTCCACTGCAGCCTCCGCCTCAGTCGATTACATACAACGGCCAACTAGTTGCACCCTGTTGACGCCCGTCGGCAGGGCACAGGTGATGACTGAGGTGGCAACGGGTGTGGCTTATCCTCCAACTCCAGGCGACATCTGGCACGGCAACCCGGTCCCGAATGACTACACTAAGGTCGAGGCACTAATCGTGAAACCCGGCTATGAGAAGCATAATGTTGATTTTCCAAATAGCGAGGGGGTACGTGAGCTCGGACTACTCACGAAACAGTTCATCCTCTCGGTACAAAAAGGACATTGTGTTGAATGTTACATCGCCAACTCCGAGTGATGCACATCCGGAGACAAACCGCCTTGAGGATGGAGAGATCGGCTATTCACCGTCTCGTGAGGAGAACTGGATGTATGAGGCGGCCCCGCGGAAGCATGATGAGGCGGCACAGGCGAGCATGATGAGGGGGCACCGCCGGAGCATGGTGAGGGGGCACCACTACGGGATGATGAGGGGGCACCAATAGAAAATGATGAGATGCCACATGTGAGTAACCGCCCGCAACAACCTCCTCGTAGCTCATGCCGAGGCGCCACAAGTGCCTCCCGAGCGTAACAAGGTGCAGCTCATGCCGAGCCAGAGCGTGATGTGACGCCCCATGTGCCTCCCGAGCCACAACCATGTCCAGCTCGCCCCGAGCAAGGCCTTGAAGAGATGGCACAGTCTTCTAAACAATCTGAAGCTCGAAAGAAGATCCCCATCATGATAAGAAAGGACACAAAGTCGACAACTTTTGTGGAGCTGCCGAAGACCAATTTGATGAAGTGGTATGCTCATGACCGTAAGAAGCCTGAGAACACAGCATTAACACTTTTGCCTACGGGAAAACCGTTGATCCCTCGAATACAAAGCCGCAAAGAGGTATCCAAATTTGGAAAGGATCACGTGGTCCAAGGATTGCCCGAGAGAATATGTAAGAGGCAAACCTTTCCTACCAAACCGGTATCTCGAAAAGATGCCACTTGGAATGAAAAGGTTCCATGATTGGTACTTTTTGCATGTTTCAAAACAAAAATGCAATTGGTGGAAGCTATAGTACCCGAGGGCACATTTGGAGGCCCAACTACTACCATTTCCTTCGACTTCGCCGAGGTCCGCGAAATGTTTGTCCTCGGTTCAATGTCGATGAATCTGATTCGCACCGGTGCTTGTAAGTCCTCTTCCTCTTGATATGAGCTCAATGTAACCTAGTTGGTTTTTGTTGTAACTAACTTACGTCGTGATCTCGTAGAATGCAAGCTCACTTTATTAAAGCTACGAAGTCTTTAGAGGCCGGGTATATCGACCCACAGCCTATAGCATCGATAACCTTTAACTTCCCAAAGAGATGGAAGATGGATGCGCCAGAGCTAGCTGAAGGGGTGACGGTTGAGGAGAAAGAGAAGATCCGCTGGAAGAGAATAAAAAAGGAGGGCTTGAGGGTTGCGTCGTGGATGGCCGTATATATAAAGCATCTCGAAAACTACCAAACAATATGGATACCATACCACTTCAGGTGAGTTCGGCTGTATACTTAAACATTGTTCGGTATATCTTATTTCGATGTAAACAAACTTATGTGTCTATTCTATATTTAAAACTCATGCAGTAACCACTGGATAGTCATAGGCCTCTCCCTCAGGAGAAACATGGCATACGTCTGTGATTCTGCAGATTTTGACCCTGATACATATATGGACTTCACAAATGATTCTCGCGACGTAAGTAAATTTGTAATCCTATTGACATTAGATGATTCACTTTGATGTTGAATTCTACATACTAAGTTTCTTTTGTACAGGGCATTCAGGACATATGTCACAAATTACGATGGCATACATAATCCAGAGATGGGGACCCACTTGACTTTCAAAACTCGCTGTTCGGTAAGTGCAACTTAGTTTGGCACTAGATTACATGGTTTTCTATACTTGTACTTGACATTTTCATATGCAAATTGAAACACACACGTACCCGGCGAAGCCAGGAGTATGCATTGTGGATATTATGTATGTAATTTCATCGCAACATGAAGGGCTACAGGAGACACCCCGAATTGGTAAGTTCGAATCCTTAGTAGGTCGTAGTATGATGCATGCAATCTCGTAGAACTAAACTTAGCTTTGCAATCTCTCTAGAACTAAACTTGGCTTTTGTGACCAATGTAGTGGGAAGAAGAGCACGGAGTGCAAAGGGACCCCTACAAGGATGATGAGCTAATAGAGATGGTAGGTGACCTATGCAACTTCATAATGGACCAAGTGGTATATGTCAACGGTAATTACCATAACCTACTCTCAGAGTTAGGTAGCACTCCGGAGTATGATTTCCTTCGTCGGACCGATTTGCTATCTCTAGGTCGTTGAGTGCTTGTGCACTTGTAGTAATGGACTTGTGTTACTTTTGATGGACTTTCGATTTGGTTGTAATATGTTGGACTTTCGATTTGGTTGTAATATATTGGACTTTTAAACTTGTTGATGGAACATGCTAAATTTGGCTGTGATGGAGATTATATATATATATATATATATATATGCTGTGCTGTAAATGTATTATTGTAATTTATTATTTTTTTTGCTGAAAATCCATAGTAGGGGCGGCCGGTGTTCCAGCCGCCCTCATCGTGTAACGGGCGGCCGAACACCAGCCGCCCCTACTATGGTTGTGTAGTAAGGGCGGCTGGAACACCAGCCGCCCCTACTATGGTTGTGTAGTAAGGGCGGCTGGTGTTGAGCCGCCCCTACAGTGCCCGCCACTGTAAGCTCGGGCGCGTAGGAGCGGCTCGCCCAGCCGCCCCTACAGAGCCTATTTAGCCGCCCCTATAGTGCTTATATGTAGTAGTGTCTGCAGCACGCCGGGGCACTGCGCGGCCGGGATGAAGCTGGAGGTCAGGGTCAAAGATGACGATGACGCCGAGTGCACCAACAGGTTGCCGCCGCCGGGGCCAGCACCGCCCGGTGCGCCATCGGGAATCCACATCTGCTCGGGAAGCCCGCCGGTGGTCATCATGTCGCCTGCCGGTATCAATAACGGCGCAGCGCCGAGGTCGTCGTTGGCCGGTCTCGGCACTGTGGTTGCCACCGTGGCCGTGATGGTGTCGCTGCTGCTTGGCGTCGCAGTTGTCTAGCTCACCCATGCGCAGAGCTTTGTATGCAATTCTCACAACAACGTTCAACATAATGTGTCTTTTCTAAATGTTAGTGCCAGAAGATTATCTCTTACCAGAAAATTAAAACAACTTAATTTATTACCACTTTTAACTATGTATAGTATATGACACGTGAATAATTTGATGTTGTTTTTTAAAGATCCAGAAATGCACATTCCGGCAAATATTAATAAGAAGAAGATTGACCCAGTTTATAAGGGAAACCATACATCTCATGCACACAACAGAGAGAAACGACGACCCAAAGAAGATACAACACCAGGCTTTCCGAAAGGCCAAGAAGGTCATCATTGCCCGGCACAAGCAAAAAATACAAGCGCAACTCCGACTTCCAACTTGCCCTACAAACAATTCCGATCTGGGCTGAAGTTCACAGCAACGCCTTAAAGAAGGTTACAACGTTTGAGCGCCGCTGTCACTTGTCCGAGAGCGGACCGGGTTTTCACCCGTGAAAACTAGGGGGTGACGCCCTCAAGAGGGGGAAACGGCGCCCGCAGGCGTCGTCATCGTGAGGCTTTCACTCAATCACCCCAGCTTCAGACCGCAGCTCGAAAACCAGGTCCCTCGAAGCCGCCACCGTCGTCGTTGCCAGTCTTCTTGTAGAAGCCGTGCCAGAGAGGTAGCGACGCGCCGACTGCACGCTGCAGCCGCAAAGCTGCGCCGGTCACTCCCACCAGCATGATGCCGTACCGGGAACCAGCCATCGCTTTGCCGCACGCCGGCACCACCGCTTTCGTCCAAACCGCGGCCATGGCCAGCACCATGCACAACTGGGGCCAGCCGGAGAGGGGCGGCAGAAGAGGAAGACACATTTCAATTCTACAATTTTTTCAGCAATGTTCCTACTTTCATCTAACAACCACCCAAGTTTCATAATCTAATTCCCACAGCAACAGGTGAGGAATATACATAGTATTATATATGTAGATGTTCAACAAATATACATTTGATTTGTACAACAATCTGAACGTAAATTACAAGTAGACTAATTATCTGTGTTACCTAGCAAATCAAGGAGAAAATGATCCAAGTATCCAAACTTGCAGTGCAAAGCCAAACTTGGGTTGTGTAGTATCCGCACACGTCCAAAGAAAAAAGGATCAGGTTTCAACCTTGTGTGGTACCAACATGAAACTTCAACACAGCCTATAAATAAAAAAACTACATGAATGAGCTACTTATTATTTTAAAAAATAGAACATGCAGGTATACAATATAAGAGAGTATATATGTGTATAGCACCTCAGAATCAAGGAAAAAGATCATTGATCAGAGTCATTGGTTGCTACCATATCAAACAAACATATCAGAAAATGTATATTCAACCATGGATTAGAGCAAGGGCAGCCAACCTCATTAAGGTTATGATAAAAAATTACCCCACAAACAAATCAAGTTTTGGGTAGCGCCTCACGGTCATTATATGTATACTAAAATAATTATATTTTAAATTTTTATCATTATTGGCCACATAAAATGACATTTGCAAATGTAACAAAACCCAACATTACTACCTTCATATAAAACTGATATGAAAACAACAATGATAGGCTCAGTTTCATTTCCAAAAATCATTCGCAAGTATATCATAAGGGCCTGAGATTTTATTATACAACACAAAACACGAAGAGCTAGTAGCTAGGCCGAGCAAGCAAGCAAAGAACGACAATGGAGCTTGTTGGGTGCTCACCGAGGGCTCAGAGGACGACACGTGGTGACGGAGTGAGGTGAAAGGGGCTGGAGGGCGCCGACTCAGAGAGACATGTTCCCGACCAAGGTCACGCGCGCGTGACGCGTCATGGGTCAGCGCGCCGTCAACATCGCATGACTGGCCACTGCGTCGAGGACTCTGGCCGTGTTGAGGCTGAGACGTGGTCACTCCAGGTGGTGCGCGCGCAGTGTGTAGTCGCGTAGACAACGCGCGTCCGCACTCGGCTTCATCACGACCGATGTATGGCGCTCCGACTGCAAGTGCGACTTCGGCTGCATGTGGTCACTATGTGAGGCAAAAGGCAGTAGAGCTGTATGCGAGAGGCTCAACCTGCCGGTGGTTGCGGCTGCTAGGCGCGAGAACAAAGCCTTGGCGCCGTCCTTAGCTCCGCACCCAGCAGCTGGCGAACTGGGAAGCGACGAGAGAGAGAAGCGTGAGAATGCACGCGATGGAGCTCTACGTGCCGGTTGTTGCTATGCAGGGCCGTCGTGTCGCCGGGCCGGTGTGAGGGGGTAGGGGGCCATGCGTGCAAGCTCGAGCTTGGCGTCAATCTAGGCCCGCGTTGGCTTCTTGGGCGTGGAGGCGGACGAAGAGGGGCAGAGAAAGAAGACGTCGGGCAGCAACAGGTGGATGAATAAGGCGGGCGAGGCGGCAACGAAAATTTTGGAGGCAAATTTAAACAAGCGCGCCACCCACATAAATTTTTCGTGGCGCGAACGATTTTCAGGGTTGCTTCCTTTAATTTTTAGAGGGAACGGTCCTCAGAAGCGGTTGCTTAAAAGACACTTCCCTCTCAAATTTGTCTCATAGCCTGGATTAAAAGACAAATAGTAGACAATTGCTGAATTCACTTCGATAGCACAATGGTTAAGTCTGGTACTTTGTAAAGTGTTGCCCTAGGTTGGAAACCTATGCGTGGTTTTTTTGGCTTCAATTTTTTTTCTTTTTCCAAATAATGCCGCCGCCTGCAGCCCAATAGGCGTCGTTCGCCATTAATGTCATACAATTAAGAATGGACAAAGGTCTTTTTTTATCCTTCCGCTGGAAGCCAATAAACCATAATTAGTGCTATATGTACTTGACGACCAACCTTCGTTTTATTTCTACAACCCCCTTTTTTCTTATTTATTTATTTTGGCTGAATCTTTGACAAATAATAGTAAATCATATAAAAATCACAAAATAAAAAATCCAACTTTATTGCCCTCGAGATAAGTAGATCTACATAGTAAACATATAACATTGGCCCTGTTTGAATCTATGAGTTAGAGTTAGCTTGAGTTATTTGAGGCTCAACTAACCCTAAAGTATCCAAACGTGAGGGTTAGATTGGGGTTAGTTGCATCTAAGAGCATCTCCAAGGGCCTCTCCAAATAACTTTTGCATTTGATGTTGTTTGCAAAGTCCCAAACCAAATTGCAAAGTCTAAAAATAGACCTTCTCCATGCAAAGTCTAAAAAAGAAGCCTCTGTCCCGCGCGAGGGGGGAGGACGGGGCGCGAGAGGGGAGCGTTTGGAGAGTCGAGTTCGCTCTCCATATATGCAAAAGCGAACCAGAGAATTGCAAAACTTGCACAAATGCAAAAGTCATTTGGAGAACCGTTGGAGCCCTCTTTTTGAGGTTTTTTGCAAATTCACAAATGCAAAACTCATTTGGAGAGGCCCTTGGAGATGCTCTAACCCACCCAAAAACTATCCCCACCAAGTGGTAATTAGGGTTAGTTCTGATGGGCCCACTCAAAACTGATGACATCATCGTGTATCCTATGCTTTTAGAATTAAAAAAAAGTCATATATCCTAAACCATGTGTTCTAATTAAAATCTGATTGCACCATAATATTTCTTACAATAAACTCTTTAAAACAAGACCCCACATGGATATGTTTCAATAAAATTTTTAACAAACATTTGTCTCATAATTAACATTATATTTAAAGAATTTATATTAAAATATATTTATTGTCAATCTAACCTTTGCATCCAAACATCTTTTTGGTTAGAGTTAGTTTAAGTTTAGAGTTAGAAACTAACTCTAACCTCTAACCAAGTTAGAGTATCCAAACAGGGCCATTGTATGCTTTAAAACAAAACTTTTGATATAGCTTTAAATCTATGCTTTTCCCATTGTGTTAAAAAATTTATAGTAAATTAATTATTGTATGTTTGAACAATAATAAAAATTTCATACTGTGTAGATGATGTATAACTTAGGTATAGATTTTATTCAGATTTAACATGCATAAATCTAAATAACTTAGGTATATATCCAATGAGTATAAAAGTTTTACTTCAGCTCAAACATACAATAACTAGCCCACCATATAAATTTCACTACAATTAGACAATAAAAATTATGATTATGAATTATTCTAGTTAATTATGAAAAGTATAGATGAAAATCTACAACAAAAAATTTATTTTAAAATATACCATATTATATTTACTGTGTAGATCTACTTATCTGGAGTCGAAGAAAGTTGAATTTTTCATTTTCTGATTTTTATGTGATTTACTATGATTTTTTAAAGGTTCAGCCAAAATAAATAAAAAAGAAAAAGACAAAACCAGCTTCAAATCTACTCATAATCATGACGAAATTTACATGGTTTGAAAAGTTAAGGGATGTCTTTTGTCCGGTTTTGAAGTTTAGGGACCAAAATAGACTTTCGCGATAGTTGAGAGACCAAAAATAGACTTTTTCCTAAATCAAATAGAATGGTCCTTAGTCAAAATTTATAAGTTTGACATTTTTAATCTCATATAACCCTATACGGTGGTTAGAGTGGAGAACTTCTCATGGCTCTCTGTTAGGTCCCATGCATTTATTTGGTGGAGGTTTAGGTGGCTCTAGCTCTAGCTCTCTAGCTCCTCTACGTACTTTTAGCAAAAACCTTTTTTTTCTCTCTTCCCAAAATAAACCAGTGAAATGGCCAGCTCCGTCTCGGCCAATCCATGGGCTGGTTCTGGGCAAAACCCCGCTTCAACCCGTGGCTGTCCTTGTACGTACGGTTTCGTACCCCACGGATTATATGGGTTTCGTCGAGGTTGGTGCGCACTCAGATTGAGCGGGGACGTGTACACACAGACCCACCACACAAAAGGCACACAAGCGGGCAGACACTGATGTGATCACCGTTGCCGACTTCAAACGTGGTAGCAAGACAAGTTCCACATATGATAAATAAAATCTTCATCACCTGAGACCAAGTCTCTTGTGTTTATTTAATCTGTATATATATCCAGTGCATCATATAGACGCCACCTGCTGTAAAGTAACTATATATTATGCAAACGTACACGGATGATTAATAGACCATGTCATACGTACTTTGACACTCTATCTGCTTCACCAGCTCCTGCCTTCGTCGCCGGTCAACCCTCACCCGGCCTTATATATATATATATATGCACCATCAAATCCTGCCTTAATCCATCGCCTCTCAAAGTCTCAACTAGCTAATAATCATCTTCATTCAGAATCAGCTATTATCTGCCTCCTCTTTCTCTGTCTCAAAAAAGAAAAGAGCTAACCATCTCCCTAGGTCGAAGATGTTGGAGAGTGTTAGGGTACAAGCGTCTCTGCTCGCTGTCGCTTTCATCACAGCGGCAGCAATCGGAACAGCCTCGGGCGCCAGCTACACGGTCGGCGAGCCAGGGGGCTCCTGGGACCTACGGACCAACCTCATGGCCTGGGCGTCCACGATCTCCTTCCGCGCCGGCGACCAGCTGGTGTTCAAGTACAACGCGTCGGCGCAGGGTATCGGAACTGCTCGGCGTCAATCCCCGTCTCTGCAGCGCTCCGCTTCGGCAACGACAGCGTCTTGCTGGACGGCGGAGCCAGCAGCAGGAGCTTGCGCTACTTCATCTGCAGCACGCCGGGGCACTGCAACGCCGGATGAAGCTGGAGGTCACAATATCGTCACGGACTCTGAGTTGCCGCCGCTGCCGGGGCCAACGTCGCATCACCGTCTGTTCGGGCTGCCCGCCGGTAGCCATCACGATGCCTGCCGTCGTCTCCTACACCGTGGTCATGTTGTCACTGCTGCTTGCCCTCGCAGTTTTCTAGTTCATTGCTACGTGCATGCAACATGGCTTTTCAATTCTCACAGCACCGTTGTTGAACGTGGTACTCCTAAATAATTGTGAGCCATCCATTTAGTTTGATCGGATGGTTATAATCACATATAACCTCCTAGAGGTAATATGTGAAATATATATTTATTTTATTTTTAAATTTATTAAATAAGGAAAGTTTTGATATTTTTTTTTCTCTAGATTTGATTGATGCATGCATGATTTGATAAATAAGGCATTTTTTCGAAACTATATACTTTGATTACCATGTATTTTTGTACGTGATTTATGTGTGTAGCGTATGTATATGTGTACGTGACTTAGTGTTTGTTATCACGTATATACCTGTTACATGCGAGAGGCTGGTAACGTCATTCCCATGCAATGGATTACTGTTTGCAACTCTTTAATGTACTAGTAAAAATACATGATTGAAATGATCCATGTAACGCGCGTGTCATGTCATATACATACACATGATTGATCATCGTAGTCATTTCATAAAAAAAACATCGTAGTCTCGTCACACAGTAGAACACAATTTGGTAACATGTCGTCTATGTATAATGTATTTTATTAGAACTAATTAAAATAATACACATTTTGCCAGATTAAACGGCAACGCCCATCTACTCGCGTGATTAGGCATTCATAGTGCAGACTCTACCATAAAGTCCAAAACTATTTATTACCCTTATATTTATGGTATTTTGCTGATGTGACGGTATATTTATTGAAGAGAGCGGAAGAAAACCAAGACTTTAAATCTTATTTAGAGTCAACAATCTTCGAGATAATAAATAGGTTTAGACTCTATGATAGAGTCTTCATTGTGAGCTAGTGCCCTTACAACACTCACAATGTAAGACTCTATTACAGAATTCAAAACTATTTATTACACCTTAGTTATGATATTTTGCTAATGTAGCAAGATATTTATCTTACATATATACAGCTAAAAAGACCCGGAGGTCATCGTAATCACCCCGCTAATCCATCCGCTCGGCTCCTAATTGAGCGGAAAAGGACACGTGTCTACCTGGCGTGGTGAAGTCTCCCTCCTATAATCACGCACGGCCACGCTAAAACAAGCCACCTCCACAAATCAGGGCAACAACCGCTCCACTTTCCCTGACCCTCCCTGTCGCATGTGAAAAAATTGCCCGCCCCACGATGCCACCATCGCATCACTGCCCTCCTCTTTGCCGTCCTGCGTCAAAATCTTGTATTCTTCAACTGCCGCCCGGCCGCCCCACCGCGGCACCGGCGAACGCTCGCCGCCGACGGACGGACGTGCCATCCCATACGCGGGATGCCGCTGGAGCCTCCTTCAACCGCCCTCCCGCGGCACCGCCGGACGGGCCTCGACGCCGGACGCTTCGCCGCCACCGTCAAATGGACGCGCTGTCCCCTATGCGACGTCATTGTAGCCACCGCCGAACAGCTTCGACGCCGGACGCTCCATCGCCGTCGACGGATGCGACGCCACCGCCTACGCGACGCCGGATCCATCGTCGGACGGGACTCGACGCCGGACGCTCAACTGCCGGAGCGCGCCGCCGTCATCAACACCATCACCGCCGCGCACCGCGCCGTGCGTCGACGATGAGCCGCCCGGAGGAATCACCACGACATCGGCCGCCCTGGGCGCAAGTGCACGGTCGCTAGAACAGGCGATGGGTTTTCACCAGCTGCAACTCTAGGTACGATCCGATTTGATCATCTCTGGTGTACACAGCCACCTGTGGTGCCCAGCATCAGCAGGTCGAACCTACAGCCCCTCACGGCCTCAACTTCGGGAGCTGCGTCCACTCTCACTCCCACGTGAGGCAACTCGGCATCAAGGTTTGAACCTTCCTCTGCTTCCTTGCTTGCTGCAACTGCTCAAGGGACGCTCTTGTTTGATGAAATGTCTGTTAATCCATTACAACCTTATTTGAGGTTCACGACAGTAGCTGTATCAAGTGAGTTGAATAATTGAATGACTGAATTGTGTGTAAAGATTCAGTCAGAAAAGTAACATATGCATTGGCGTATAGTTGCCGACAAACGGGGACGAGGAATCTTGCAAATGTCGTCTTCCTCGCGTGTCGTGCGCGACCACGGCGGCGACCGAGTTGACCCCGACCCCCATGGCCGTTTCTCCCCGGCTTGACACGAGTCCCGGGGTCCCGTGGCGGGGGCCGCGCGTCGAGGGAGAAGCGCCCCCGCCCGCATGGCAGCGAGGAGAGGGATCGGGAGGACCCGGATCGAATTCTTGGAGAAGACGAGGTGGTGGGCCGAATTTTTGGCCAACTTTGGGTGATTGATTCCCTCCACCTCGGCCAAACCCTAAGCCGCCGCATCCCACCGCTGGGCTTCGTCCCTCCGCCGGATCCGCCGGATCTCGTGGAGAAGAAGGAAGTCACGGCGGCCGACATCCACCCCATAGTCGATCCGACCGGCCGACAAGATCCCGCCAAGCTCAGCTATACGAGGGACTTGTGGGCGCGGGAAGAAGAAGGAGCCTCATACGCCGACGTCATCAAGTCAAGGATGGCGGAAGGTCGATGGGTCTGGTACCCGGAGGAGCGGCGCCGCCGCCGCAACGCCAAGGTCGCCAACCCCTCCGCCTCCCTCACCTCCAAGGGCCCCGGCGGCCTGTAGGCCGGCTCCCGCGAGGCAAGTGGCGCCGCGTTAGGAGCTAGAGCAGCGCGCTCCCCGTCGCCGCCCTAAAGAACAACAACAAGGTCAACCGCAAAGAAGTTCTTCCCTGTGCTCGTCCCCAATAAAAAGAATGCAGAAGCGCAACTGCAGTGGACAAAATCAAGGTACCACCTGTTGAATCGTGATTTGTCATTGATCCTAGGTATAGGAAGTTGATCTCGCTTCCAATTGTGGAGAACCTGAGCCACTTCGTGGGGAACTGTACTAGACCTAAGTTGTGCTTCATCTCGTGGGGTTCCGGGGCATCATATGGATTACCGTCCGTTGTGGAAGGCCGAGCATCCAAAGGCTAGTTTCATGAGTAGCTCGGGGCAAGGTTTGGGATTCTATCATGTGGAGGTGCCGATGATAAATCTCGTTATGTGGCCGAATCTCACTAATTGTGGAATAGTCAAGGTCGTGGTCACATCTCTAAGGATGAATTGGTGCAAGAACTAGCAGATATCTACAGCAAAGATTGGCCTTGGCAAGTAAGGGAGTTGGGTGATGAGTCTTTCCCCGGTGAGGTTTCCTCCAAACAAGAGGGTGAGTGACATTATCGCCTACCCTTCTTTTAACTTGAGGAAGCCCGGTGTCCAAGTTGAGGTTCGAGTGGAAGGGAGATTTAGAACCTCACAAGAGTTGCAAAGCAGTTTGGGTGGAACTTAGGAACATACCTCCTAAGTTTTGCCATTGGAAGCTCTTTGCTCGTGTGGTCTCTACTTTTGGGTCCGTTGATGGAGGTGGATTGGCCGTAGTTTTCAAGACCTTCTATGAGGTTGTAAAAGTCAAAGTGGCATGTAGAGATATCAAAGAAATTCCTAAAGCCGTGCTGTTTGAGATGGGAATCAAATTGTATGTTGTGGATATTGAGGTGGTGATTGAGGGTGAATCCAAGTGGGGGTAGCAAAAACCGATGGAGGAGGAGGAGATGATGATAGTTGAAAGGGAGATGAGGACAGACAAGAGAAGCAAGACTCTATGGACAAGATTGGAGAAGCCGAGAATGGGCTGCGTATAACAAGAAAAACAATGATAATGGCTCAAGCTCGGAGGCTCAAAGGTCATACAAGGTGGTGCCTCCAATACACCAAATTCAGCTAAGGAAAGGTGTGATTGATCAACCGAGTCCGATGAAGGAAATGATGGCTGAAGATGTGTATGGAGTTCATAAAAACAAGTGTGAGAAGGAGAAGGTGACCAACAAATCCTCCATTAACATCTCTCAAGATGTTTGGGAGTATCAGAGCAAAGGTTTGAGTGGGCTTTGGGGGATCTGGAGTTACGATGGGCTAAGATGGCTCGAGAATGAGGAAAAGGAATTGATTCCTTGTCAAGAGGAGGTACCGATGACAAACCTAGAAGACATTGTGGGGGATAAACAGTAAGGCTTTAGCCTCTTGTGGGAAAACAGATGGGATGATAAAAGAGAAAGACAAAGATTAGTCGGTCCAAAAATTTAGGGGGAAGTCTCGTGAATATGGTGGATGTAATGCCACGAAATTATGGAGGGGACCAGAGGTTCGGTGTTGCACAAAACTTCCATGAGGACGCTTTGTCACTCCTATACATGCATCGGTGAAACATCTCGATTGCAAAGATAGTGGGAAACAAGATTCTTAGCCCGATAAATGAGGAGGAGCAAGAAATCAAAATGGGCGTAATTCGGGAAGCTTGCCTTGAGGGAGCTTCTCAAGAATGTTCACAATGCTCCGTGAGGATGGAGCTGGAAAACTCTGATGATGAATATGATCTGTTGGATGATCTGGTGGATGAAGATAAGGAAGAGGAGATGGTCTCTCCGGAGGATATGGGGATAGTGCGGAATGACAAGCTCGTAGAGGAAGAAGAGACAAAGATTTTGAAGAATGTGCGTAAAAGAAAATCAAAGTGGGGTCCAATGGAGAGGGTCCCTAGGCCAAAAAGGGGGCAAGAGGATGGGAGGACTGTGATGCAGAAGGCTCAAGATTTGGATAAAGCTAGGGATTTGGGAATAGGTAAATCTAAACACTCTTTTGCTTTTGAAAGCAATTCCAGTTTACTGCATAAAGCTGCTTGTGTCAATATATCTTTTGGTACTGATTCTAGTGTGTCTAGTAAGAGTATTGATAATCTGAAAGTTAAGGAGTTAGAAAATAATAGTAAATTCCAAGATGCTAATCCCGAGGTTAACCTCCCCGGAAATTTAGATATTGTTGATACCTTGTCTCATGGACTAAACTTAGATGTGCCTATAGTCATGTCAAGTGATATAAATGGAGACCTGGTTAACCAGGAAAGGGCTACGTGATCTCCAAGACATTGCCCAAAATAATCAAAGAGGTTTTTTATGTTAGGTGCCTTTTGGAATATTAGAGGGCTTAATAAAGAGGGTAGATTACAATGTGCTCATGATTTTGTTTGTGAGAACAAATTAGACTTTGTAGGGTTTCAAAAGTCAAAAAAGGAGAACTTTGAAGATTCCTTTTTGTCTTATATTAGTAGAGATTATGAGTGGAATCACCTTCTAGCATGTGGTACCGCTGGGGGTATCCTCGGGTGGTTTTAACAAAGAAAAGTTTGAGTCCATAGCTTGGAAGGTGGGTAAATTTACTTTGGCTTGTGTACTAAAAAATATTCATGATAATTTTGTGTGGGAGGTTAGTAGTGGTGTATGGCTCGCTTATGAAGAGGGTAAGGAGGAGTTCTTGGCTGAAGTAGATGCCCTCCTAGCTAACCGGGATGGCCCTACTGTTATAGGGGGGATTTTAATATAACTCTCCATGCCAAGGAAAAAAATAGTGGGAATATCAACAAGAAATGGGTTGATGCATTACAATTACTTCCCGAATAAATGGGGTCTCGATTGAATTGAAAATGGCTTCTAGGGCTTATACCTGGACCAATAATCAAGAGGTGCCTATTATGGCTGCTAAGATTTTCGATGTACAGCTAGTTTTGAGCAGCAATTCCCCATGGCCTTTGTTGCCACTAAAGCTAGGGGGGTCAATGATCATGTGCCTTTGTTATTAAACTTGGGTAACAAGATTCGAAAAACCAAAACTCTTTAGATTTGAGAAATGGTGGCTTGAGCAACCAGATTTTAAAGAAATTGTCTACAAAATCTGAACACACCATGTGCCTTTGATGAACCTCTAGACATCTCAAGCTTTTAAGACTAGACTTTTTAGGAAAAAAGTGAAAGGATGGGCTGCTAACATTAATGCTAGCATCGTAAAACAAAAAGAACTCCTTATGGAGTTTGATGTACTTGATATGATCCAAGAGGAGAGATTACTCACTGGAGAGGAAAAGAACAGATGGAAGAGATCACTAAGGATTTAGAGGCTATTTGGAGACTAGAGGAGATCAAGGCTAAACAAAGGTCTAGAGATAGAAATATTAAGGAAGGATTTAAAACACAAGATATTTTCAAGCCAGTGGCTAATCAAAGAAATAGGAAGAAAAGGATTTTGGGGTTAGAAACCAATGATGGTTGGGTAGAGAACAATGAAGGCATGCTTAATCATGTTGTTCATTTTTATAAAGAATTATTTGGTCAGAAGAGAGAAGTGGAGTTAGGCTAGAAGAGGATTTCTGGGAGGAGGATGAAAAGGTCACTAATCGAGAATGATCTGTTAGAATCCCCTTTCTCCTTAGAGGAAGTGAAAGAGGCAGTTTTTGGGTCCTATGCAAAGATGGAGCTCCAAACTGCCCCGATGGCCTCCCTTTTCTATTCTATCAAACTTTCGGGAGCCGATCAAAGATGACCTATTAAGGTTAGTAAATAGCTTTGAGAAAGGAGATTTAAAGCTAGAAAGGTTGAATTATGGCATGATAACTCTTATCCCTAAGGAACCGATGCCAAAGTTCTTAAGAAATTTAGGCCAATTAGCCTCGCTAAACTGCAGCTTTAAGATTTTTGCAAAGATGCTTAACAATAGGATTATCAAGGTGGTCATAGGCTAGTAGAAAGTAATCAGTCCGTTTTTATCAAGGGAAGGTACATATTAGAAAGTGTTGTGGCAGCTCATGAAATTATTCATGAAGTCCACAAAAGTAAAGAGAAAGGAGTCTTGCTTAAGCTTGATTATGAGAAAGCTTATGATAGAGTGAGTTGGGAGTTCCTTGAGGAAATGCTTATCTCTAGAGGCTTTGGCAATAAATGGGTTGGATGGATTAGGAAAGTGGTTAGAGGTGGTTCTCTCGCATTAGGATGAATGATGAAAATAGTAGTTATTTCAAACCAGGCAAAGGACTAAGACAGGAGACCCCTTTCCCCTTGTCAGTTTAATCTAGTAGCCGATGTTTTCACAAAAATGCCGATTAAGGTCGCTTAGGGCTGGTTTGGTTTCTGGTTTGCTTCCACAAGTCAGGGAAGGAGGGGTGATTAGCTTGCAATATGCTGATGATACTCTCCTGTTCCTGGAGAATGATCTCCAAAAAACTAGTAATATGAAATGGCTGCTAGTTTGTTATGAAAACATGTCCGGTATGAAAATTAACTATGACAAGAGTGAGTTATTGATAATTGGCCTGGAAGAAGATGAAACTAATGATTTTGCTAAACTTCCGTGCTGTAAGAAGAGTGAGTCCCCCATCAAGTACTTGGGTGTCCCCCTGCACTTCTCAAAACTCGAAAACAAGATCTTCACCGTAATTGATAAAATAATCAAGAGGATTGCAGTGGGGTGGAGAGGCAGGTTGTTATCTTATGCGAAGGCCAACTTTGTTAAAAGCCCCGTCTTTCTAGCATTCCAATTTACCTTATGTCTCGTAATCAAATTTCCTAAATGGGCTATTAACTTGATTAACTCTCACTTAGGTCATTTCGTGGAATGATACTATCGAGAAGCATAAATACCATCTGGCCAATTGGCGCTTGGTATCCATGAGAAAGGATGATGGTGGGCTTGGAGTCCCGGATATGAGAAGTTTGAACCTCTCTTCAAGGTGCTTGGATATTTAGATACCAAATAAGCTCCAATGCCATCCGGAAGGATATTATAGATTACAAATATAGGACAGACAAACCAAATATTCTTTGCTGTAGATTAGATGGTGCTTCTCCTTTCTAGAAAGGGGTCCCGTGGGCTATGAAGTCTCGCACTACTAGGTATTAGATGGCAACCGGGTGATGGTAAGAAAATACTGTTCGGGAAGATACTTGGCTAGGAAATATCTCTCTAGCCATCGTATTTTGGCCGTTATATATTATCTCAACAACAGGGTAAAACGGTTAGTGAGGTGTGGGATGGTGATACCTTGATGCTTTCCTTAGAAGAACTGTGGATGCTAGGGGATGGCGATGTGGCATGAACTATGTAGCTTGGTAGAAACGGTTGTCTTCTCCGAAGAAGAGGACCATATACTTTGGAGCTATTCTTCTTCTGAAAATACAATGTTCAATCGCTATATGCTGTGATTACTCATAGAGGGGTGATACCAATGTATGTGAGTGCAATCTGGAAGATTAATGTGCCTCCTAGGGTCCAAATCTTCTTATGGCTTTTAGCCAAGAACAAGCTACTTACAAGGGACAATTTGGCCAAGAGACAGGAGGTGATTGACTAAACCTGTCTCTTCCGTTCTGAAACAGAATCCATCTACCACCTGTTCTTTGGAGGGTTTGTAGCCAATTTGGTTTGGGAGGAGGTTAACACTTTCTTTGGTATAAGGATTGGTAATGACTATGAGTCTGTAGCTCAATTATGGGTTGCTCATAAGAAACATATTGTTTTAAATGCAGTAACTTCTGTTGTCTTATGGTCTTTGTGGAAAATAAGAAATGAATTGTGTTTTCAGGGAGGAAGATGGACTGGTATGGACAAGGTGCTGCTAAGGATACTGAAGATGATCAAGTCATGGCTGCCGCTGTACAAGGAGGAAGACAGGCTGAAGCTAGAGGAATTCGCAAGCTTTCTGGAGGGAAGAATCAACTCGCTGCCTCAGCTCCAGTGAGATCGAGGGTGACCAACTCATCATCAGGTGGGATCAATCGGGTGTTCAGCCGTCAGCCGGGCGCCCACAAGTTCTATTGAGGAGAATATAGTTAATTCTAGCATGTTGGTTCAGGACGTTTCTGTATCGCATGGCAATGTTGAAGGGCATGAGTCCCTGGGTTTGGCTAGGTTTGAACCTGTCCCTGTTGCGGGTTTAGCAACATAAGAACTGAACGATGTAAACATTTGTGCTTTTGGTAATACAAAAAGCAGGGGAACCCTTTTCTCTAAAAAAAAAAAAATTACAGATAGTTGCCACTTGCAGCTGGTCCGCAAGTTCCTTCATTATAATTAAGGATAGCAAATATTAAATGCTAGGTGACACTGCCTAACATATCAACACGTATTTCTTGATACTTAATAGAAGGTACAAAAGTACGTTACAAACTACAAAACTCCTACAAATAGATAAGTACTACTCTCAGCTGGCAGCCACATGACATGCATACATATCACACGAGAGTTGTAACATGCTAGCAAATATATAAAGTTGCTAGACTGGAACAGGTCTAAAGATAGTTAACTATTCTAGCAGTTCTAAGGAATCTAAACGATGGCTGCTTGTGTTAAATAAAATATTGTGAAATTTGGTTAACAAAATACACGTTTCATATGCAAACATGGACGATTAATAGACCATGTCATACTTTCACACTCTATCTACACCAGCTCCGCCGTGGCTCCACCACCGATCACCCCCACCCGGCCACATATATATTCACCATCAAATCCTACCTTAATCCATCGCCTCTCAAAGTCTCAACTAGCTAATCATCTTCACTCAGTGTCAGCTATCATCTCCTTCCTCTCTCTCTCTCTCTCTCTGTCTCTCAAAAAAAGAGCAAGCCATCTTCCTAGGTCGAAGATGTTGAAGAATGGGGTACACGGGTTTCTGCTCGTCGTAACGATCATCGCGACGGCGGCGTTGGGAACAGCGTCCGGTGCCACCTACACCGTCGGTGCGCCAGGGGGATCATGGGACCTGCAGACCAACCTCACGGCCTGGGCGTCCTCGATCACCTTCCGCCCAGGAGACCAGCTGGTGTTCAAGTACAATGCGTCGGTGCACGACGTGGTGGAGGTGACGCAGGCAGGGTACCACAACTGCTCGGCGTCGATCCCCATCTCCGCAGGGCCCCGCACCGGCAACAACACCGTCTTGCTGGACGGCGGAGCCACCAGCAGGAGCTCACGGTACTTCATCTGCAGCACGCCGGGGCACTGCGACGCTGGGATGAAACTGGAGATCAAGATATCGTCATGGACGCTGAGTGCACCCACAAGTTGCCGTCGCCGCCGCCAGGGCCGGCGCTACATCACCGTCTGTTCGCGTAGCCCACCGGTGGTCATCACGAGGCCTAGCGTTGTCTCCTACAGCACAGCGCCGAGGTCGTCCTCAGCCTGTCTCAGCACTGTAATTGCCAATGTGGTCATGGTGTCGCTGCTGCTTCGCCTCGCATTTGTCTAGCTCATCCATGTTGCAAGCCTGCAACATAGCTTTTCAATTCTCACAGCACCGTTGAACGTAATGTTTGTGCAGTTTCTAAAGCTCAACAACTATCCGTGTGTTAAGTGCTATTGGATTGGATGTTTGTGCGATGATTGTAGTTTCTTCTCTCTATATAAAAGAATTTCTTTCATCTTTATTGAGCGGCAAAGATCATTTGTTTTTATTCAAAAACATAATGTATCTATTCCAAATGTTAGTGGCGGATAATTAACTCGTGTCATAAAAATTACTAAATTTGTTACGACTCTTAAATATGCCTATATGACACGTGAATAATTTGATATTGTTGCTAGCTAGGAGAACTAGAACGCTCATTCGTGCTCATTCTTCTTTTCTCCACAAAATTGTACAGCCATTGAGGCCCTGCTCGTTTTGCCCCAAAACCAAGTGGGTTGGGAGCGGTATATGATGTAACCATCCATGTGAAAATTCACGTTAGTCAAGGATAGCTTGTTTCCCATCCTTGACTAACATACCTGATGATGTGCCGTCTCGCCACACCATTTGTCACAACCCTCGCTACGGGAGACCGAAGATTTGTCGAGTGCCAAAAATCGGGCACTCTACAAAGAAGCTCTTTGCCGGGTCTAACACAAGTCAAAAGAAAAACACTCGACAAAGATTTTTTGCCGAGTGTCAAGTTTGACACTCGCCAAAAGCTTCTATGCCGAGTGTCAAAAAAACAGTCGGCAAAGAGCTTTCCGAGTATTTTTCTTATTCTTGGCAAACAGATTTTTGAAAATACATTTTGAAGTAGTAAATTAACTGAATGAAAAAAATCAACTACAAAGTTGTTTAACTCATCAAGATGTACAACCTTTATTTTGGTCATTTTCTCATTTTACAAATTGAAATTGTTTGTTCACAAATCTTACATGTCTCTCTCGTGGTTTATGAAACTAAAAGAGAGATATATAAGATTTGTGAACTATGTTAGAACCCACCATGTCGGATAAGCAAATGATCAAACACCCAATATAAAGTTTGTAGATCTTGAGAAGTTATGAAATATTGTAGTTGAAAACTTTTTCATTTGAGTTCATCTTGCCATGCTAAACCTACGTTTTTGAAAATTTTTAAAATTGAGTTTTTCAACACCCTTTGATGGAAAACATCCAAAATAAAGTTTGTACATGTCGAAAAGTTATGAAACTTTCAGAATAAAACTTTTCCATTTCAATTCATCTTTGCATGCCAAAATGACTTCTGATTTAAAAAAACTTCCAAAACAAAACGCGTAGATCTCGAAAAGTTATGAGGCTTTGAAACTGACCACCTTTTGATTTGGATTCATTTAATGCATCAAATAAGTAAACTCGGGGTTTATAGATATGTAGAACCAAAAACTACTTCGGATACGTGGATAGCCAGAAGGTGGGCACAAGAGGAAACGCAAGGGAGAGGTCATGAGTTCGAATCCTAAAATGTCACGACTTTGCCGAGTGTCGCGAGCGGCACACTCTCTATGACACGTAGGGACACCAACCGGAGACAAATAAGGTGCTGGGTGTCAAAGGGGATCGGCCGATCCCCTTGTGGGCACCGGGTGTCAGCGTCGATCCATCGACTCTCTGCATGCTTCCCACGTGATGAAGCCACGTGGGCCGGCGGCAATTGGCAGCCACGTGTGACAGGTGGTGCCAAGTGGAGTCTCGAGTCCGGACGGAACGACGTAAGGGAACGACGAATCTGAGATCCGGGTAGTCGCTAGACTTAAGTGATTAATGGTCAGGGAGGGCTTAAGTGAATAAATGACCCACCTTCATCCGAGATCATCGGATTAATCTTTTATTGATGCAGTTTCCGTAGTTTGCACACTAAGTTAGTTTCCATAGCATATGCTCCCATTATCAAATGACAAGACGTGGCAATATATCCTTCATTATAATTAAGGATAGCAAATATTAAATGTCAGAGGACAATGCCTAACATATCAACACGGATTTCTTGATACTTAATAGAAGGTACAGAAGTACCATACAAACTACAAAACTCCTCAAAAATAGATAAGTACTACTATCTGGCAGCCACATGACACGCATACATATCACACGAGAGTTGAAACATGCTAGCAAATGTATAAAGTTGCTGGACTGGAACAGGTCCAAAGATAGTTATCTATTCTAGCCATTCTAAGGAATCTAAAGGATGGCTGCTTGTGTTAAATATAATACGATTAATAGACCATGTCATACTTTCACACTATATTCTTCACCAGCTCCGCCGTGGCTCCACCACCGATCACCCCCACCCGGCCACATATATAATCACCATGAAATCCTACCTTAATCCATCGCCTTCTCAAAGTCTCAACTAGCTAATCATCTTCACTCAGTGTCAGCTATCATCTCCTTCCTCACTCTCACACAAAAGACCAAGCCATCTTCCTAGGTCGAAGATGTTGAAGAATGGGGTACACGCGTTTCTGCTCGTTGTCCTAACGATCATCGCGACGGCGGCGTTGGGAACAGCGTCCGGTGCCACCTACACCGTTGGTGCGCCAGGGGGATCCTGGGGCCTGTAGACCAACTCACGGCCAGGGCGTCCTCGATCACCTTCCGCCCAGGAGACCAGCTGGTGTTCAAGTACAATGCGTCGGCGCACGACGTGGTGGAGGTGACGCAGGCAGGGTACCACAACTGTTCGGCATCGATCCCCATCTCCGCAGGGCCCCGCACCGGCAACAACACCGTCTTGCTGGATGGCGGAGCCAGCAGCAGGAGCTCACGGTACTTCATCTGCAGCACGCCGGGGCACTGCGACGCTGGGATGAAGCTGGAGATCAAGATATCGTCATGGACGCTGAGTGCACCCAATAAGTTGCCGCCACCGCCGCCAGGGCCGGCGCTACATCACCGTCTGTTCGCGCAGCCCACCGGTGGTCACCACGAGGCCTAGCGTTGTCTCTACAGCGCAGCGCCGAGGTCGTCCTCAGCCGGTCTCAGCACTGTAATTGCCAATGTGGTCATGGTGTCGCTGCTGCTTCGCCTCGCATTTGTCTAGCCTATCCATGCTGCAAGCCTGCAACATAGCTTTTCAATTCACACAGCACCGTTGAACATAATGTTTGTGCAGTTCCTAAAGCTCAACAACTATCCGTGTGTTAAGTGCTATTGGATTGGATGTTTGTGCGATGATTGTAGTTTCTTCTCTCTATATAAAAGAATTTCTTATCTTAATTGAGCGGCAAAGATCGTTTTTTATTCAAAAACATAATGTATCTATTCCAAATGTTAGTGGCGGATAATTAACTCGTGTCATAAAAATTGCTAAATTTGTTACGACTCTTAAATATGCCTATATGACACGTGAGTAATTTGATATTGTTGCTATTAGGAGAACTAGAACGCTCATTCGTGCTCATTCTTTTCTCCACAAAATTGTACAGCCATTGAGGCCCCGCTCGTTTTGCCCCAAAACCAAGTGGGTTGGCGAGCGATATGATGTAACCATCCATGTGAAAATCACGTTAGTCAAGGATAGCTTGTTTCCCATCCTTGACTAACATACCTGATGATGTGCCGTCTCGCCACACCATTTGTCGCAACCCGCTACAGAGACCGGAAGATTTGTCGAGTGCCAAAAATCGGGCACTCTACAAAGAAGCTCTTTGCCGGTGTAACACCCATCAAAGAAAAACACTCGACAAAGATTTTCTTTTGCCGAGTGTCAAGTTTGACACTCGCCAAAAAGTTTGACACTCGCCAAAAAGCTTCTATGCCGAGTGTCAAAAAACACTTGGCAAAGAGCTTTCCGAGTATTTTTTCTTATTCTTGGCAAACAGATTTTTGAAAAATACATTTTGAAGTAGTAAATTAACTGGAATGAAAAATCAACTACAAAGTTGTTTAACTCATCAAGATGTACAACCTTTATTTTGGTCATTTTTTCATTTTACAAATTGAAATTAATTTTTGTTCACAAATCTTACATGTCTCTCTCGTAGTTTATGAAACTACAAGAGAGATATATAAGATTTGTGAACTATGTTAGAACCCACCATGTCGGATAAGCAAATGATCAAACACCCAATATAAAGTTTGTAGATCTTGAGAAGTTATGAAATATTGTAGTTGAAAACTTTTTCATTTGAGTTCATCTTGCCATGCTAAACCTACGTTTGAATTTCAAAATTTTAAAATTCGAGTTTTTCAACACCCTTGGATGGAAAACATCCAAAATAAAGTTTGTAAATGTCGAAAAGTTATGAACTTGTAGTTGAAAAACTTTTCCATTTCGTAATCATCTTTCCATGCAAAAATGACCTCGGATGAAAAAACTTCCAAAACAAAACGTGTAGATCTCGAAAAGTTATGAGGCTTTGAAACTGACCACCTTGATTTGGATTCATTTAATGCATCAAATAAGTAAAACTCTCGGTTTAGTATAATATGTGGTGAACCAAAACTACTGACACACGTGATAGTGTAGTGTAGTGGTTAAGGCAGAAACGCGCAAGGGAGAGGTCATGAGTTCAATCCCAAAATGTCACGACTTTGCCGAGTGTCGCGAGCGGGTACACTCTCTATGACACGTTAGGACACCAACCGGAGACAGCAGGTGTGCCAGTGGTGTCAAAGGGGATCGGCCGATCCCCTTGTGGGCACTCGAGCCCGCTCGCTCCATCGACTCCTGCATGCTTCCCACGGATGAAGCCACGTGGGGCCGGCGGCAATGGCAGCCACGTGTGACAGGGGTGGTGCCAAGTGGAGTCTGAGTCGCGGACGGAACGACGTAAGGGAACGACGTAACGGAGATCCGGGTAGTCGCTAGACTTACGTGATTAAGATGGGTTGTGGGAGGGTTTAAGTGAATAAATGACCCACCTTCATCTGAGATCATCGGATTAGAATCTTTTGGATTTGATTACAGTTTCGTAGTTTGCACACTAAGTTAGTTTCCATAGCATATGCTCCCATTATCAAATGACAGGGTACGTGGCAATATATCCTTCATTATAATTAAGGATAGCAAATATTAAATGTCAGAGGACAATGCCTAACATATCAACACGGATTTCTTGATACTTAATAGAAGGTACAGAAGTACCATACAAACTACAAAACTCCTCAAAAATAGATAAGTACTACTATCTGGCAGCCACATGACACGCATACATATCACACGAGAGTTGAAACATGCTAGCAAATGTATAAAGTTGCTAGACTGGAACAGGTCCAAAGATAGTTATCTATTCTAGCCATTCTAAGGAATCTAAACGATGGCTGCTTGTGTTAAATATAATACGATTAATAGACCATGTCATACTTTCACACTATATCTTCACCAGCTCCGCCGTGGCTCCACCACCGATCACCCCCACCCGGCCACATATATTCACCATCAAATCCTACCTTAATCCATCGCCTCTCAAAGTCTCAACTAGCTAATCATCTTCACTCAGTGTCAGCTATCATCTCCTTCCTCTCTCTCT
>JAENPR010002780.1:0-42252 GCA_018135685.1 Themeda triandra | reverse complement strand
TATATAAATGTCATCATCATTTTGTTAATTTATGGAATTAAATTGACATGGAAATTGCCTTATATTCTAACATTCCAAAAACCTAATTATAGGCATTTTTTACGTAGAGTTTTTCTTTGCTGCATTAAAACCTGATTCTTTTGATGGAAAAATTTCTTGCTTTGGAAAGCTAAGATGGAGCTGTGGTTGGCTTGCTATGTCTTGTTATCACGCCGCGGGCGAGCACGAAAACTTGTCTGCGGAGCGAGAGGACTAAGTTTAAGGCGATGACAACCTCTTTAGAGGAAGCGTGATCGGTGCATTGGATGCAAAGTTTGGAAAGAGCTATATCATTCTTCCCTGTTTAAGGAAAGCAGCGTGGGATGCACTTGTTGGAAAGTTTGGAGTAGCGATCTTGGTAGTGAGATTTGTACCTCATGGAGGCGGCTGTATGACTACAAGATGGTTGAGAACCGATCTGTAGTGGAACAGGCTCATGAGATTCAGGCAGCCTTTGGCAAAGGAACTCGAACTATTCCCTTGTCTTCTTCGACAAGTTTGTGGGCGGCGGTATAATCGCCAAGTTACCACCTTCTTGGAAGGATTTTGCCACCTCCCTTAAACATAAGAGGCGGGAGTTCAATGTTGAGGAGCTCATTGGCACTCTTGATGTTGAGGAGAGGAGCAGGGCAAAGGACAAAGGGAAAGGTGATGAGACCGCTTACGCAAATATGGTGCGAAGAAAGTCAACAAGTTCAAGAAGAAGAAACAAAACAAGCAAGAGAATTCTCCAAAGCACATTCGAATGACACGGTTTAAGAAGAAGAACAACACCAACAAAAGCAAGGGAGGTTGCTTTGTTTGTGGGAGTGAACAACATTGGGCTAGAGATTGCCCGGATCGCAAGTTCAATCCGAGAAAAGAAATCAGCAAATGTTGTCACTACGGAGGCTGCGAGATGGAGCAGGTGGGGTATGGTAATTCTTTACCATTTGTTCTTTCGATCTGTAATTCACCGAGTGGTGGATGGATAGTGGTGCAAATATACATGTGTGTGCTGATATTTCTTTGTTCTCTTTTTACCGGAGTCGGGAGGTCGGCGCCTTGTTGATGGGAAATGGGTCGCGTGCTCATGTTCTTGGTGTTGGTACGGTCGTTACGAAGTTTACTTCGGGAAGACGGTGCCATTGAAGAGCGTGCAGCATGTGCCCTCAATAAAGAAGAACCTTGTTAGCGCGTCTATGCTTTGTAAAGATGGCTACAAAGTTGTTCTTGAGGCGAATAAATGTGTTGTTTCTAAACATGGTACTTTTGTTGGAAAAGGTTATGATTGCGGAGGTGCGTTCATGCTATCCTTGCATGATGTTTGTAATAAGTTGGTAAACTCGGTTGATTTTTTTCGATGAATCCGATTTGTGGCATTCACGCTTTTGTCATGCAAGTTATAGTTGTCTTATGCGGCTAGCAAACCTCAATTTAATTCCTAAATTTAACCTAGTCAAAAGTCTAAGTGCCATGTTTGTGTTGAATCAAAACAACCCCTTGAAGCCTGAGAAATTTGTTGAGGCGAGAATCGGCACCTCTAGAACTTGTTCATTCGATCTTTGTGAGATGAATGGAATTTTGACGAAAGGCGGCAAAAGATATTTCCTCACCTTTATAGATGATTCCACCAGATTTTGCTATGTGTACCTCTTAAAAACAAAAGATGAAGCGCTAAATTATTTAAGTCCTATAAAGCCGAAGTTGAAAACCAACTTGAGAGGAAAATAAAACGTTTAAAGTCGATAGAGGAGGTGAATATTTCTCTAATGTTTTCGATGAGTTACCGTGGAACATGGAATTGTTCATGAGAGGACACCTCCATTCTCACCACAATCCAATGGGATTGCCGAAAGGAAAAAACCGCACTCTAAGCGATTTGGTTAATGCCATGTTGAGTACGGCGGGATTATCCAAGGAATGGTGGGGTGAGGCAATTTTGACCGCGTGTCATGTCTAACGAGTTCCTACAAAGAACAAAGAGATTACACCATTCGAGGAATGGGAGAAGAAAAAGATTAAACCTCTCTTACTTGCGCACTTGGGGGTGTTTGGCTAAAGTGAATGTGCCAATAAACAAAGAGCGTAAGCTAGGGCCTAAAGCTGTTGATTGTATATCCTGGGCTATGCCTTCCATAGTGTTGGTTATAGGTTATTAATTATAAAATCCGATGTGCCTGATATGTATGTTGATACTATCATGGAATCAAGAGACGCTACATTTTTGAGAATGAGTTTCCAAAGAGGTCTACACCTAGTGAAACAAATCATGAGAATATAGTTTCAAATGAGCAAGAACTATCTATTCCCATAGATCATCTTTGAGGAATCTCCTTTGCACATCCACGAGGAGGATGATACTATAGTCACACGCAAGAGTAAGAGGCAAAGAGTTGCTAAAACTTTTGGTGATGATTTTATAGTATACCTTGTGGAAGACACGCCATCCACCATACAAGAGGCCTATTCTTCTCGATGCGACTTATGGAAGGAAGCGGTAAAGGTGAGATGGAATCTATTATGGGTAATGGAACATGGGAGGTCGTGGACCGTCCTTATGGTGTCAACCTATAGGATGCAAGTGGATTTTCAAGAAAAGTTTAGGCCCGATGGTACCATTGAGAGGTACAAGGCAAGACTTGTGGCCAAAGGATATACCCGAGAAGAAGGGAAGATTTCTTTGACACTTATTCACACAATGGCTCGATTGACTACAATTCGTACTTTGATAGCCGTGGCGGCCTCTCATGGTCTTATCATTCATCGAGATGGATGTAAAGACAGCTTTCCTAAATGGAGAGTTGGATGAGGAGATCTATATGGATCGACCCGGATGGTTTCATTGCGGATGGTCAAGAGAACAAGGTGTGTAGGCTTGTTAAAATCTTTGTATGGCACAAACAAGCTCCTAAGCGGTGGCATGAAAGTTTGATAATACTCTCACTACCCATTTGGATTTCTTGTGAATGAGGCGGATTCGTGTGTGTATAATAAACATGGTGGGGGTGAGGCTGTCATACTATGCCTTTATGTTGATGACATATTGATCTTTGGATCAAACCTCAAGGTCATTGAGGATGTGAAGAATCTTCTATCAAGCAATTTTGATATGAAGGATTTGGGAGAAGCCGATGTCATTCTAAACATCAAGCTTATCGGAAGGTGATGGTGGGGTAACTTTGTTACAATCTCACTATGTGGAAAAGGTGTTGAGTCGCTTTGGTTTCGTGACTGTGATCCTGCTCCCACACCTTATGACCCTAGCATGATTCGAGAAAGATTAGAAGAATTGCAAGGGATCAATTAACATACTCCCCGAGATCATTGGCTCTTTGATGTACTTGGCAAGTGCAACTAGGCACGACATCTCTTATGCGTGCATTGCAGGCCCAAGTCGGTTTGTTTCAAACCCGGGAGATGATCATTGGCGTGCTCTAGAGAGAGTGTTGCGCTACACGAAGGTACTATGACTTATGGTATTCATTATATTGGGTACCCTAGAGTGCTAGAAGGCTATTGTGATGCCAACTTGGATCTACGATCTTGATGAGCTTCATGCCACAAGCGGATATGTGTTCTTGCTTGGAGGTGGCGGTTGTTTTCTGGAAGTCTTGCAAGCGAGACTATCTTAACGAAGTCTACAATGGAAGCGGGGCTCGCAGCATTAGACACTGCTGGGCCGAGGCCAGTGGTTACGTGATCTCCTAATGGATTTACCGGTAGTTGAGAAACCAATACCGGCTATTTCCATGAAGCTGTGATAACCAGACAGTTATTACAAAGGTAAACAGTTCAAGGAGTAACATGAAGTCCACAAGGCATGTAAACGGGAGATTAAAATCTCGTCAGAGAAAGCTGAAAAACTCGGAGTTATAACGTTGGATTATGTCCATACGTCGAATAATCTGCGGATCGGTTTACTAAGGTGCAATCACGCAATGTGATAGAAAGTGCATCGAGAGAAATGGGTATGAGACCCACATGAGGTCTACTTTAGTGGTAACTTTGCTCCTTGTGATCGGAGATCCCGTGAATTGGAGTGGTGAAACAAGCTAGTAGTAGATCGAGAGGAAAGATCCCTTCTTGACTCATTTCGTGCACATCTTTCCTATCTATAAAGAAGCGGGATGGTATATTTACCTTAATGTATTCCAAGAGTCTATTGAGGTGAGATGTTGTCCTACGAGAACATCTTTTTGAGGAGTACACCTATATGAGTCGATCTGGTCACCGATCTATGGGACTTGGGTAATCCCCTAAATACTCATGAAAGGCACGAAGTGTGACTTATATGCTTCAAACGCGGGAATGTCTTTAGCTGCCCGGTATCGGTAAAGGACTTGAGTGAATCTCATCTCGCACAAAGCTTGTCAATTCAAGGCATAGTCCATTGTTCAGTTGTGAATGGGTGAAACTCTTGCTCTAGGTGGATGTTCAACTTAACGATCTCCACCGAAACACTGTATATCAAAGAGCTGTGGTTACGATGCTTTACTTTTACAAACCCTAGAGTTTGGTGGGGATTGTTGGATTTATTATGGGCTAGGCCCATTTTAGATTTAATAAATCAAATAAACTCTATGGTGTGTAATTGAGGAGAATATTAATTGTACCGGATTGGAAGACCAACGGACCTTGACTTGACTTATATTGTGAGAATTATTCCACTTAATTTGAGAAGCAAGGAAAAGGACCAAGGTGTGCCACACGCGCGCGCGCGCCGCCGCCGCCGCCGCCGGCCGGCCGGGCCGGGCCGTGGGCGTGGCGTGGCGTGGCGTGGCGTGGAGAGGCAGGCAGGCGGCGAGCGAGCGAGCGAGCGGACGGACGGGACGTGACGTGACGTGTTAACTTTTTAGCACTCACATACGGGAGTTTCAACTCAGTTAAACTCTTCGCCTTCCGTCTAACCCTTCAGCTCCTGCGCAACCTCTCCCTCTTCCTCTTCCTGGCCGGCTACATAAGGGCGCCGCCCTCTTCCTCCAAAAGACAGAACATACAACCAGAACCGCAATCCTCAGCAGCAACAGAGAGTTCCCATCTCGTTGATCCGCGCGCACGGTGAAGCGAGAGGGCAGGTGCCTCCGGAGCCTCTGCCGATTGAGACCTTGCACGGGGGGTCGGCAATTAGGTTTTTGGGGAGCGTCTTCGCGACTGCCCAACCTCCATTGTTGCTGTTCTTCGCATTCGTCTTCTTCCTCTACATCCCGGAGAAGAGATCGGCGAGTTCGTCTTCTTCCTCTACATCCCGGAGAAGAGATCGGCTACTGCAAGTCTTCATCATGGCGTTAGAAGATGGACAGACTTCGGGAGCGAAGGGGTATGAACTGTTCATCTCCTCTTTAGTTTTCACGTTTCGATCATGCTCACTTTCGATAGTCAGTTATGCGATGCTTAAGTATGTGTTGTCGCTATGTTTCACTAGATCCAACATCGTTTCAGCTCTTATATTGTCTCTTCTTCTTTGTCTGCTATACGTATTATCTATCTGTTCCTATAGTTTTGTTAAAATGTTTCGTCAGTTGTTCTCTGCATGTTCCAGTAGTTCTGTTGAGATGTTTCTTATGCAATTTATTTTTAGCCATGATATACATGTTTAATCTTGATGCTATGCAATGTATGTCATGTTCATATGTCTTTAATTATGATATGCTTTGCATGATAATAAATCACATGGTTCATGTTCTTTTGAATATGATTGATGCTATGATCTTTATTTACAATTATATAAATGTCATCATCATTTTGTTAATTTATGGAATTAAATTGACATGGAAATTGCCTTATATTCTAACAGTTATAAATTTGTTTTTTCTTTGTCCTATAAAACCACTTCTCGTCTATGTAAATGACATTATACAAAGATTTGAATGTTGGGTCTTCTGGTAAGCTAAGGCTGTCAAGCATTTGTGTGCAAAATCGCACACGTTCCTTCATATTTTGTTCACTTAAGGTGAACTTTATGGCATTTGTATGGCACCTAAACTTCCCTTCTTGTAGACGCCTATGCAACGTGCTGCTTGACATGTTCAAGGAATTGGCTAGGCTACGGATAGTCTGACGTTCTCTAAGTGGCACATCTTTGATTGCATCTGGGTGAAATGGAAGTTTTTTAGCGCCACAATTTTTTTTTCTTATTGGATTTTTTTCACGAGCAGGCAAATATGCCCGTATTTCTTTTCTTATTGGAATCAAAAGCTGAAATTCCACCACCAGTTTTTCCCTCAAGCCATACACGCTGGACAACTCCCAACGGCACCCCCATATCATTAGCAACGGATTTTGTCACTCCCTCCTTCAGCATGCCTGGAGCTGTTCTTTCTAAGCACATCACATACAGGATTCTTTTAAAATCAGGAGGGTAGTACCGCCTCCTCTTGATATTGGCAGGAGTGCCTACACAAAGACATTGCATACTCAAGTTTGCATGGTTTGCATGGGACTGTTCGTTCAGCTCACTTTAAAAATAAAAAGTGTGTGCATGCGAAGGAGTACCAACCTGATTCTAATGCCACTCCATCAACTTCGTCATCGTCGGCGTGTGCTTGATGAGGGACGGCGTCCGATTCTTCTACTTGCTGCATGGCCGACGCCCCTTCAACCACGTCGTCTCCTGGACTGCTTCATCCTCGCCACCAGCTGCGTTGACGTCACCTTCATCTTGGCCATCTTCATCTTCATCGTTGTTGTTGCCGTCATCTGTACCATATTGTCATTGAGTACACCGCTCTTACAATCAAAACGTATAGAAAAAGGACTCTTACAATCAAAACATATAAAAATTGGAAAAATGAAAGTCTCGGTGATTACCTTCGTCGACGCCGTCGTCCCAAACATAATCATAGTCCAAATCTTGTACGTGTCCCTCAAACTCCACTATATCATCCCAGTTGATACTTGATATATAGGCTCATTCAAATCTAAACCAGGCATGGTGTTCAAAAGAACGAAGATTAGAGAAAAGGAAGGCTGTCAGCCGCGTGCTTGCATTGCCTATTTATAGGAGCACAAACGAGCCATCAGTGGCGCCATTTGCATGCCGAAAAATCAAAGTCCAACAGCTGAAAAGATAGCGCGGGCGTAGGTGAAACTGAAAAATTAGCGTGGGCCTAGATGAAACGTACGTAGACTGAAGCCGAAAAAATAGCGCGGTGAGATTTGCATTTTTTTTTTCGACGAAAGAAGAATTATATTAAAATATAGCTAGGTACAACATCACGTTACAAGTGCTCTGGAAGAAAAGACATCTATCCAGAAAATGAAATTCATCTATATTGTACCCATGCTGTAAAAGGCTCCAAATCTCAAAACCAAACCTATTTGACGCTTTGTATGGATGACTGCACAGGCAAATACTCGGCAACAATTGTTTTCAGCCAGCCAGTAGATGTCCAACGGACGGCCAACGTTCCTGCAGGCGGAGTTGAGAAACTTCTTCTTCCGTGTGTCTTTCTTTCTCTTCTTTCTGCCACCGAAGAATGAGGAAGACTGATCGAAAAGTATTCTCCCTAGTCCTTCATCGTGGTCGATCCAACCACAACAAAATGAAGAAGGGACTGGAGAAAATTATTCCATGGCGACGGCATCATCTCGCCTTGATGCCGCCGTTTGGAAGTAAAAATCTCCCTGTGGACATGTCGATGAAGATGCTTGACGTCGAAGTTGTCGCCTCCATCTTCAACGAATCCGCCACGACAGCGAATCCAACCTTCTCCTTCACCGTCGCCGGAGAAGAGAAGGAGGAAGACACAAATCTCCCATACCAAAAACTTGACATGGAGAAAAACCTAACCCTAAGACTCAACCTAAGGGGAAAAACTTATTAAAAGCAATGGATCCCCACTCCTCCGGCCTCCGGTGATGTACCGGAGGAGGAGGGAGGGGGACCAGCGGTGGGCGACGGCGGCGACGGCGGCGGCAGCTGCGAGTCGACGGGAGAGGAGAGGCCCTATGCGGCAAAAAAGGTACTCCTGGTTTTGGGTGGGTTCTGGGTTGGGGTCCCTGAATGAATGAACAACTGTTGAATCACGGTGAGATTTGCATCTGAACGGCCAAAAAATAGCGCAGTGAGATTTGCTTCTGAATGCAGACGTGAAAACTGGAAGGAAAAAACGCACGTTACGGAGCAACGTTTCAGGCAATTATTCCGCGATGGATAGAAAGCGGCATTACTGGGAGCACACGCTAATTAATGGACGTCTTGGTCTTTGTGATTTTGGAGTTGCGCCTTCTATCCTAGGACGGAGGGAGTAGTAGATAACTAATTTATGCTTATTTTATGAGATAATATGGTTGTGTTTAACAAAAATGGTCGGTTCATTGAAAGAAATTTAATATAAGTGGTAAAAATATAAAAGTTTGGCTAGCCTAATCTATTGGGCCCACCTATTAGCCCACTCACTCACATCTCGTGTAAAAAAAAGTCTTGCGTTATTTAGAAAAATGGTTATTTTAGCCCCTGTCAACAATCATATTTTTTATGTACACATGTATTGTCTTATAGCTATGTTTACACCGCCCTTAGGTATAATTTATTAAACAAAATGATATAATTTGGGAATAAACTAATACTCGCTCCGTTTCAAAATAAGTATTGTTTAGATTTTTTTGTCACAAGTTTGACTCGATTTGTAAAAAAATACGCAATATTTAAATCTCTAAATAATTCTATTAAAAACTAGATTTAAAGACTTTTCTAATGATATTAATTACTTAGCATATATATTAATATATATTAATATATACTAATATATATTAATATATTTTAATATATAATTGCTTATAATTATTTTTTAGAAAACGAGAACCACACTTATTTTAGGATGGAGAGAGTATATGCCAATTTTTTTAAAAAAATATATAAATTATTTCTATGGATTACAGACCTAGAGAAATATATGTCAAATTGTTCTGAAATATTTCTTAAAGTTCGAAAAGATACAAAATCCAGTCTGTGACAAACGTGTGCCCACTCGTGCGGGTGCTAGTCGATCATTAACCTCGTGCTCACCAAGCCAGTGGTGCCGCCGGCCATGGGGAACTCCCAAATAATAATGAGCCATTCATTTTGTTAGATTGGATGGTTAGGATCATCCAATGCTTCTCAACGCATATATATGTCTTGAAGATTCCCTTAGCTAGTTGCTACTCCAGCTTTTCAACAACACTTTGTCACTTTTTCGTATGTGATCAAAGTCTCGGTCTACATAATGAGACTTTCGCCACCCACACTATTTCAGGTCACTAGCAAGTAGGACTGTAGAAAGGAAATACTTTCGTATGCCCCAACGACGACTTAGCTAGCTAGAGTTAAAACTATTGAAAATTATTTATCATATTAGAATGCGGCAGTTACTACGTGAAAAAAAGCACTACGGGAGCGCTTCCCCTTTCACTGTAAGGGCAGCTCAATCACCAGCCGCCCTTACAGTGGTCAGGGTCACTCTTTTGTAAGGGCGGCTAGGGATTGAGCCACCCCTACGGTGGCAGCCAGGTGTATAAGCGGTTTTAAAAAATTACAAATTTTGTAAACGATGTCGGATGGAAAAACTTTCTATATGAAGTTTGTACATCTCAAAAAGTTATGAAACTTTGTAGTTGACAACTTTTTGATTTGACTTCATCTTGTCATGCGAAACCTACGTTTTTAGTTTCTCAAATTTAAAATTCAAATTTTATAAACGATGTCGGATGGAAAAACTTTCTATATGAAGTTTGTACATCTCAAAAAGTTATGAAACTTTGTAGTTAAAAACTTTTTTATTTGACTTTATCTAGTCATGCGAAACCTACGTTTTAGTTTCTCAAATTTAAAATTCAAATTTTATAAACGATGTCGGATGGAAAAACTTTCTATATGAAGTTTATACATCTCAAAAAGTCATGAAATTTTGTAGTCGGATGGAAAAACTTTCTATATGAACTTTTTATTTGTGTCGGTGTTTCGTACCCCGGGGGGTATAACACCAACGAGTAAATTTCTATGCGTGCTCCCTAATCCGGATGGTAATGCAAGATGGACACAAGCGTTTATCCTGGTTCAGGCAAAAGATGCCCTACGTCCAGCAGAAGGGAGAGATTTGTATTATCTTGCACCGGGGTGGTTGTACAGGGGTGAATACAAGCGGGACTTAGCCGTAAGTGAGTGTGTGCGTATGAAGGCCAAAAAACTGTCCCCTAGGCTAGGCCCTGGCATCCCCTTTTATAGGCCAAGAGGAGGCTCAGGAGTACAGAGCAGATAGGGCTACCGTGGGCGTGACGTCGAGGTACGCGTGCCATGTCAAGTCATCGAGACTGTAGACGCTCCCTGTGGTCCGGCTCGAGCCTGTAGCGGTATGGTCATTGATGGCCTGCTCGTCCTTCTCGGTCGTGGGCTGACGTATTCGGGGTGTGGTGCCGGTGTAGCCGTGCACGTGCGCCCAGGAACTCCGCCGTATGGCCGTCGAGGTGGGAAAGACAGGGCACTGCGCGCCCCATGCTCAAGTCGCGTCCATCACCATTCCTCGAGCGGTTGGGGGCTGCCTCGAGGGGGCAGTGATTCGAGCGACGGGACGGGACGACGTAGTTGGTGGTACGGAGAGTTGACAATGGCGTTTGGAGAGAGTGCCGTACGCGTCACGGTACTCGGCGTGGTGTAATAGTGTTGCACAGCACGCCTGAATCCACAGGTATGGGCAGCGGAAAAGGAGAAGTGACCGGCGTACTTCTCACTATGTCACGCCGTAGCCATGGGGTTAGGCGGGGCGGCATACTTCCCACTATTTTGCATGCTTTGTAGCCATGTGCGTGCCTTGGATAGGCAATGATTGTAGGCGGACTCGAGCGGGCGCTCGCTCGAGCGTTCTCCGTCCCGCTTGAGCGGTTTGCGTCATCGTCTCGAGCGGTCGTACGCTCGAGCGTTTTCCGCACTTCTCTCTCGAGCGGGTGAGCGGCCGCTGCTCGAGCCAGAAGGTTTCTGAGGCTTTGCGGGCCTGGTAGTGGGCCGGCCCAGTATGAGAAGGATTGGGTGACTTGCTTGTCTCTAATTCACCCAATTTAAGACCCCCTAATCTAGGTACCCGACAGTAGCCCCCGAGCCCTTGTTTGATTGTGAAACTTCAAACAAGGGATCATGAAGTGGAGTTGAAGTACCTAGAATTGGGATTATTGTCGGTGTCTCAAGGAGTCATTTTGTTCTTTCTCCGTGGGGGGCGCGCGAGCGTCCCGCGGTAGCCGAGAGCCCCCGGAGGAATGAGGCATTCCTCTGGGGGCTTTGAGATGAACGGTTTTGCGTAAGAGTATTATTAACTGGAGTTGTAGCAGCTCGAGGTAGAAGGTTTCTGATAACTGTTCGAGCCCCCGTGTATTTCTGTTCCTCCCGTGTCGAGGAGGTTGTTTGTGTGACTCGAGCCCCGAGCCTCGAATGGGCGGGCTGGAGTCGTGATCCGAGTTCCTCGCCGGATCTCTTGGATCGATCCAAGTGGCGGGAGGTCGACACTACTCGCGGCGAGCGAGCGCCACATCTCCCTGTGAGCTGATGGCGGGTAGTCCAAGTGAGAGCTCGCCTCCTTTCGAGGGGAGACGGCCGTGGCCGGGGCGCTCTCATTAGAGCCGGGCGCTTAGTTTCCGGAGGACCGGCCCCGTTCGAGGGGACCGGCGGCTCGAGTGCCTCCGTCGACGGGATCTCTTGGAAACCTAGTGCCTCGCCTTGGACACGCCATCCGGGTTCGAGGGTTCGTTCTCGAGCGGAACCTTTCGAGGGTTCCTTCCCATAGGCGCCCCTAACTAGGGTGCTCGAGGGCGGCTGTTCGAATCCGTCCGTGGGTCGGCCTCCGCTCCTCGAGACTTACTTGTGGGACCGGGGTCCACAGGGTTTCTTACCGTGTAAGGGACCGTCTGTCGAGACGTCCCGTCATTACGCATCCGTCCGTTGCAAGCGGCGCGCCTTTTTTGGCGGAAACCGGCGCATCGTGGTGATCGTGGCTTGGCGACGGTTCCGCTCCGTCTCGCGTCGCGTGCGCCCTGTAAGTGGAGGTAGGTGGTGGTTTGTCAGGGCATTTAATGCGGTTACCGTTTTTCGTCGTGTCCGCCGGGGGCGCGCGGCCGTTGGATGGCGTAATCTAGGCCGTTGGATGCGATTCCCGCGGATCGGCTTGGGCTCTATAAATATGGGGGAGTAGGCTCCGGTTCTTCTTCCCCGCATTCTCGCTCTTCTCGCTGCTCACGCCGTCAGTTGCGCCCTGCTTGAGATCTAATCCGCCGCTGCCCTCATTCGCAACCGCCCCGCCCCGCCGCCGCCGTGACCGGCGCGCCACTCTAGCCCGCGACAGCGCCGCTTTGCGCCGCCGCTTCCCGCGCCACCGTTCCTCGTGCTCCGCCGCCGTCGTTGTTCCACCGTCCCGCTCCGTCATCGTCATGAGGAGGTCGTCGGGAAGTCGGGACGAGCTCCGGCCGGGCGGCGGTGGCAAAGGCAAGGGCAAAGGCAAGGCGCCGCCAAGCCTTCCGCGCCGGTGGTGATGGAGGACGCGCTCCCGTGGCCTCGGTCTACGGTGACCGAGCGATCTTTGCTCAACTTGGTGAATGGCGGACTCTTCCGCCCAATCCGGCGGAAGGGTTACCGGCGTGGCGGGTGCCGGACGACGACCACCTCGAGCCCAATCCCCCGCCGGGCTACATCCTGAGCTTCATCAGGTTCCACCGGCGGGGCTTGGAGCGCGGCCGAGCCGCTTCATGCGGGCGCTCCCCATTTTCGGGGTTGAGCTCCGGCACTTTAACCCCAACTCCATCTCGCTCGCGGCTACTTACGCCGTCGTGTGTGAGGGGTATTTGGGAATGGCGCCGCAGTGGGACCTGTTCACCCACATCTTCAAGGCGACGCTCTTCACCAAGGCGGTGAAGAACAAGGAGGCCGCCGACGACGATGGTGATGACCATGACGAGGAGGAGGAAGAGGAGGACGAGGAGGAGGAGGAGGAGAAGGCGGTGAAACCAAAGGTCCGCCGCTACGTTCGAGCGGGTTCCTGCTCGATCGGGCTGAAGAGGAAGGAATGCTGGCTATCCGGTGCGTGGTCGTCGAACAACGCCGGCTGGGACCGAGAATGGTTCTATCTCCGCAACGAGGAGGGCCTTTTCCCGGAATACACCGGCGCCATGCTAACCGCGCCCGGTTTCAACTGGACGCACGGCCAGCCGGCGGCGCGCCAGCCCCGCATGGACTCCCTGCTCAACGCCATCATGAGCCTCCGCAACCGGAGGTCCGGCAACCTCTTCTTCAACATCGCGCACGTGGTTGCCGAGTTCCACAGCCGCCGGGTGCTCCCGCTCGCCGAGCGCCCGCTGCGGCTCGACCAGATGACGGAGGATGCAGACCCTGTGGCGCTCGAGGCCAGCAGGATGTCGGACGCGCCCCTCCCGGTTGCCACGATCGTGGCTCGGGTGCGCGACGCGATCGTGGGCGGGAGGAACTTTGGCGAGAACCAAGTCGGCCTCTTCCGCATGCGTCCGGCCTTCAACCTGCTGGGCTACGTGAGGTTTTTCGAGATCCCTTTTCGTCGTTTCTTTTACTCGAGCGATTCTTATCGAGGCTTGTTCTTTTTTCCAGAATATCAACGACCACGCGGAGTCGAGGCCCCCGGTGAAGGAGGACGCGCCCGACCGCGAGGTAAGATGCCTGAGGGGCGAACGAGCACATACTGCCGTGGTCTCGAGGAGGGAGGAAAAGGCGCAGAAAGCCCGCGCGCTAGAGGAGAAGGAGAAGCGTAAGGCTAGGCGCCGCCGGGAGCGTGAAATACGTCTGGCGGCGGACCCGACCGGCCCCAGCCCTAGTCTCGAGTCGGCCGACGGGGACGAGGATGATGATGACGATGATGATGATGAGGCGGCGCGACGCGATGACGCCCGCCGCTCGAGCCCCGACGCCTCCTCGCTCTCGCGTGCGAGGAGCCAACTTTGGCGCCGGGCCTCTGCGACGACTCGTCGCTGGTTCGAGCGGGCGGCGGGGAGGAGTCGTCGAGCCGCGGTGCTCGAGCGCCGTCGCCGGCCCAAGCAAGGCAATGGGGTGGGGCGTCTCAACACTCCAGCCACCGCACTCGCTCGTCGTCGCCAGCTCAAGCAGGGCGGCGGGAGGAGTCGCCCCATCACTCTAGCCATGGCGGGCGGGCGCCATCTCCGACGCGGCGGGATTCTTCCTCCCGCCACCATGCATCTTCAACGGGCGCGCACACCCGGCAGCATGAGGCTGCAAATGTGCGCACTTCCACTTCTGCGCAGTCCGGTGAGCAACGCCGGGCTCCTTCCCGACGGCCGCCGGGCCGAGCGGACCTCGACCCGCGAGAACCCGGGATCCCGCAAGGGACTCCGTGCCCGATCCGGCCAAGGAGTCGGCCGAACGGGCGGCCGCCAGGGTCTCGAAGCCCCCGAGCGGCGCAAGCAGCGGGCTCGAGGCCCCCAAGTCCTCGAGCGACTCGAGGGTGGCGCCTGAGGCTCGAAAGCCCCCGAGCGCTTCGAGCAAGCCAGGCGGCTCGAGCAGCGCTACCCCGACCGCAGGGTGAGTCTTCCGGTCGATCTTATTGCACTATTTTGTTCGCGTGTGAGTATCTTGTCACAGTAAAATTTTTTGTTTTTCTCTTTCTTCCAGGACTAAGCGTCCCCTGCAGACCTTACCATCCCTCCACCTCATGGTGCCTACTAAGAGGCTGAGGACCACGGGAGGGTCGCTCGGCACCCCGTCGATGCCAGGTGGAGTGACTCTCCCTCCTTCCACTCCAGTTTGGTTAGAGCGGGCCAAGGATGAGCTTAGGCGTGGTAGGCTGATGGCAGCTGCGTCCCGTGCAGGTGCCGGGGCCGTGACCAAGGCCACGGGGGAGGAGGACATCACCACCACCACGGCCTCGTCCGCCCTCCCGCTCGAGACTCTGTCGTCGTCAGGCGCGCTGGGCGACGCGGCGGCGGGCGACCAATGGGGCGATGGCGCCAGAGCCGGCGGCCTCTATCCCGCGACGGGGGGCTGGATCGGAAAGGCAGCCCATCACGCTCGAGGACGAGTCCGAGCTCGGGCGCCAAGCCCTCGGCCAATTGGCTGCGCCGGCTCGAGGAGGAGCGCGGGGAGAAGGAGGAGGAGGAGACGCCGGCAGCCACTGATCGGCCGGTGGGAGATGTGGTGATGCAGGAGGCGGGACCGGTGCCTGAGCCTCAGCCGAGCCAGGCCTCAACCCCTCCTCGGGATATGGAGGTCGAGTCCTCAGCTGAGCAGCGGGTCAAGGAGGGGGAGGCCCAAGCCGCCGTCCGAGAGGGCGCGCTCGAGGAGCACCCCGCCGCCACGCAAGAGGAGGAAAAGGCGGAGGAGCTGGTGGAGCAGCAGGCGGGGCCGGTGGTGCAGCCTGCCGCCGCGAGCGCCGAGGAGCGCCGGCCCGCGGTGGAGCGGCGGGCGAGCCGGAGGAGCAGCGGCGGCTGCGAGCGGGGGCGCGAGCGGGAGCAGCCCACTGCTACAGGCGGCGATGAACGTCAGGGCGACGAGCAGGAGCACCACCTGCAGCCGTATCAGGCGCCGCCACAACCTCCACAGCTGCTGGGGGAGCTGGTGCCCCACCTCGTGCCTGACTCGGAGACGGGCGAGGTGAGGTTCGAGGCCATGACCGACGCCGACCAGTGGGAGGAGGCCCAGAGGAAACTGACGGCGGCCGCCATCGTCGACAGCCATATGCGGTCGGTCGGTCTCGGGCCCACCGAGCCCACCGATGCCTCTATCGAAGAGCGGAGGCGGCTCGAGGCGCGGGCGCTTGCCCAGGAAGCGTCCTCCTCCTGGAGCCAGCCGCAACGCCCGACAACCTTGGCCGAACGGGTGGTTACGGCGGGCGTCGATTTGGAGGCGGTGAGGAGACTCCACTCCTCCGTCGACAAGGAGATGCGGGAGGAGTTCCCCTTATGGGAAAGGCCGCCGCTGGTGCTCCCCGACCCTCTTGACCGCGAGGCTCCTCCGATCGTGATGAACGACCAGAAGGAGCTCGAGGCATATACGGAGGCCGAGGAACGCCGGCAGTGGCTTGAGAACGCCTTGAGGACCGCCCTGTCGCTTGTTTCTGAGGACATGCCCCGGCTTCTTTCTGTGAGTACTTCTTGTTGCCCTTCTTTTTGGTTTATCGTGTTCTATGATCTAATGCTTCCCCTTCATGGTTCAGACGACGCAAAGCCGCTCATATGCCAAATCGACGCACATCCTTGCTACTCAAGAGAGCGAGCACGAGATCCGGCGGTGCGTGCGGATGGGGCGGAAGGCCGAGGGCGAGCGGCACCGCTTTGCTCGGCTCCTTCGAGAGGCCAACGCCGCCTTGGTCGCTGCCAAGGAGGACGCCAAGAAAGCCCAAGATGAACTCGCTCGAGTGGCGCAGGGAGGCCGGCGCGCGCGGGGAGCGGCGAAGCTCGCCCAAGCCGCGCAGAGGCCGAGACTGCTCGTCGAAGTACGCGCGGCATGCAACCTTCGAGCGGCTCAAGAAGGATGCAGCCACGGCGTTGCGAGCTACAAGGCCAAATGCCGGGACATGGAGCAGCTCCAAAAGGAGAAAGCCGGCGTTGAGGCCTATGTGAAGGAGCTCCAGGCTACGGTTACCCGGGAGGCTGCCGAGAAGGAGGCTCTCTCGAGTGCGCTCGAGGCGGAGAAGGAGCGGGTGACCGGTCTCCAAACGGAGGTGGCCAACTTCCGTCAGGTGGTGACGGACAAGGACCTCGCCATCCAGGGTGCCGGCAAGGCTTACGAGGAACTGCGTGTGGAGAAGCACGACATCGAGCGCGCCTTCCGGAGAAAAGAGGCCGAGCTCTCGTCCCGCTGCACCGGTAAGTGCTCGAGTCTTTTAGTCCCTTTTTTTTGTGCGTGATCCCTATGTGTTGCTCGAGTACTTGATTGAGTACTTGACTCTTGTCGTCCTTTTTCAGGTTTGGAGGCGGACCTGGCGGACGCGCGTGAGTACGCAAAGTCAACCCACGCGCTGGCTGACCGCGTGCTCTCAGCCAAGGCCCACATCACCGGCGCCATTGACACCCTCAGCGCCAAGTGGGCTTCCCGCCGGTGGTGGACGTCGAGGGGCCGGATGCTGGCCAGAGCTATGCTAGCCGGGTCCGTGAGTTCGGCGCCTCTCTGCGGGGTTGTATCCGGGAGGCCCTCGTTTTGCTTTGTGCGGCCGGACGATGGCCATCTTCTACTCGGGATTCGGCATCTCGAGGAGGACGCCGGGCCGGGATGGAGGCCGTTGCGGCGGCTTCACCTACGTCGAGGACGAGCAAGAAGGAGGGTCAACCCCGGATCGAGCGGCTCAAGGCCGAGCGGGCGGCGCGCCCTTCTTGGAGGCCATCTGCTGCGAGAAGTCCTTCCGCCCGATGTGGAGTAATCTCTAGCCGGCTGCGAGCCGAAATGCGGGCAACAAGGCCCTTGTAAGAATCAAAATATTTTGGTTATGGAAGTGGCCTAAGCGGCCTAGAATCTTGACGCTTGTAATTTAAACCGTTATGCTCTAGTTTTTTCTTTGCGCTTGATATCATTTTCCACTTCCTGCCTTTACTTTGTTTTAGCTAAGTGTTGGCGCTGCGCTCGAACCACTTCGAGAGGGGATGAGTTAGGGTGCCGTAGCTCGAAAGCGTGGGAAGCCTTGTGCTCGATCGCCATGGCTCGATGAGCTCGAGGTGACGCAAATTCTTAGCTTACGAAAATTTTCGAGGCGAGGAGGGGAAAGGTTACATCGAGCGTTATTTTCGAAAAAACTAGGTGCGTTTTTCGAGGACTTCAGGGGGGTCCCCCCCCTGGTCTAGCCCCCGAAGGGGCTTGACTTTGTGAAAACAAAGTCGAGCCCACCTTGTGTATGAACAACAAGTAGGAAACTGACTTATTTATTCATACTATCGGTACATTTAGACGGAATATGTACAAGGCATCGAGACTTAGGGGAAAAAGCGACGTAGCTGTTCGATGTTCCACGCGTTGGTGAGGGTCGAGCCTTTTTCGTCGGCTAACTTGTACGTCCCCGGTTTCAGCACCTTGACCATGATGAACGGGCCTTCCCAGGGAGGAGTCAGCTTGTGGCGCCCCTTGTTATCTTGGCATCGACGGAGCACGAGATCGCCGACCTTGAAATCCCTCTTGCGCACATTCTTTTCGTGATATTGCCATAGCTTCTGTTGGTAGCGCGCAGAATGTAGGAGCGCCGTGTCTCGAGCTTCTTCTGCTTTGGTCAATGGCGTTTGCCAGCCTTTCCTGATTAGTCTGCTCGTTGTAGGCCTTGAGTCGAGGGGACCCGTACTCGAGGTCAGTGGGGAGGACGGCCTCAGACCCATAGACCAAGAAGAACGGGGTGAACCCAGTGGCTCGACTCTCGGTCGTCCGCAGACTCCACAGGACAGATGGAAGTTCAGTTACCCACTTGTTGCCGTGTTTGTTCAAGCGTTTGAAAATCCTTGGCTTTAGACCTTGCAAGATCATGCCATTTGCGCGCTCGACTTGGCCATTAGTTCGAGGGTAGGCGACTGCCGACCAGTTCACACGGATGTGGTACCGATCGCAGAAGTCCAAGAACTTTTTGTCTGTGAACTGGGTGCCATTGTCAGTAATGATGACGTTGGGGACTCCAAAGCGATGGATGATGTCGGTAAAGAACTCGACCGCTCGTTCGGCGGATGTTAGTGATGGGCTTGGCCTCGATCCACTTGGTGAACTTATCGATGGCCACGAGCAAGTGGGTGTGGCCTCCGTCGTCTTTTGAGGGGTCCAACCGGATCGAGCCCCCGGACCGCAAATGGCCACGTGAGGGGGATCATCTGGAGTGCGTGTGCTGGAAGATGCGTTTGCTTAGCGTAGAATTGGCATCCCTTACACGCTCGAACAAGCTTGATGGTGTCAGCAGTTGCAGTGGGCCAGTAAAAGCCTCGACGGAATGCGTTCCCGACAAGGGTTCTTGGCGCAGCATGGTGGCCACAAGCCCCCGAGTGCATGTCTCTGAGCAGTTTCTTGCCTTCCTCGATCGAGATGCACCGTTGGAGTACACCCCGGTTGGGCTCCGGCGGTAGAGCTCTCTGTCGTCCCCGTAAGGACGTAAGTTTTGGCTCGATGAGCTAGTCGCCTTGCCTCCGTTCGATCTTACGGTAACTCCCTCGAATGAGATACTCGAGGAATGGTGCACGCCCGGTCGGTTGGTGGGCTCGTAGCACGGTCGATCTCCATGACCGTGGCCCCCGTCGAGGGGGTGCGGTCGTGGGAGCGAGCTCAACGGTGGTCTGCCCGCCCGGGTCCCACTTCACGGATGGCTCGTGAAGGTCTTTCGAGAAGACGTGCGGGGGTATTGGCGCTCGAGATGAAGCGATTTTGGCCGGTTCGTCCGCGGCCTCGTTGAAGCGCCTTGGGATGTGGTTGAGCTCGAGGCCATGGAAGCTGGCTTCCAACTTGCGCACCTCATTGCAGTACGCTTCCATCTTTTCGTCATGGCAGCTCGAGGCTTTCATCACTTGGTCTATAACGAGCTGCGAGTCGCCTCGAGCATCGAGGCGTCGGACCCCAAGCTCGATTGCAATGCGCAACCCGGTAACGAGTGACTCATACTCTGCCATGTTGTTCGAGGCGGCAAAGTGGATGCGCACCACGTAACGCATGTGTACTCCGAGGGGCGAGATGAAGAGTAGGCCCGCACCTGCTCCCGTCTTCATAAGTGACCCGTCGAAATACATGGTCCACAGCTCGGCTTGGATCTGGACTGGGGGGAGTTGGACGTCGGTCCACTCAGCGACAAAGTCAGCCAGCACTTGGGATTTGATAGCCTTTCGTGGGGCGTAAGTGATGGTCTCGCCCATGAGCTCGACCGACCACTTGGCGATTCGACCCACGACTTCCGGTTCGGATAATTTCCCCAAGTGGGAATGATGTTACCACCGTTACCGGGTGGCTAAGAAAGTAGTGCTGGAGTTTTCGACGGGTGAGCACGATTGCGTAGAGCAGCTTTTGGATATGGGGGTATCGAATTTTGGCATCTGAGAGCACCTCATTGATGAAATACACCGGCCGTTGGACGGGGAGCGCGTGCCCCTCTTCCTGCCTCTCAACCACTATGACCGCGCTGGCCACTTGTGTGGTTGCGGCAACATAGAGGAGGAGTGGCTCGGCGGGTTGATCTGGTGTAGCTGGTCGAGGTGGCACGAGCACGGGAGGGGAGGAGAGCATGCTCTTCGGCCTCGAGAGGGCTTCCTCCGCCTCGGGTGTCCATGTGAAATGCTCGGATTTTTGAGGAGTCGATACGAGGCAAAGCTTTTCTCCCAAGCGTGCGATGAATCGGCTAAGGGCGGCCAAACATCCCGTGATCTTCTGTACCCCTTTCAGGTCTCGAATCGGCCCCATCCGCATGATGGCCGTAACCTTCTCGGGGTTGGCCTCGATCCCCAGCCGGAGATGATGTAGCCTAGCGGCATGCCTCGAGGCACTCCAAAGACACACTTCTCGGGGTTCGGTTTGATGTTCTTAGCCCCGAGGCACCCGAACGTCAACTTGAGGTCCTCGACAAGGTTTTCGACTTTACGTGTCTTGACAACGATGTCATCCACGTATGCCTCAACCGTCTCTCCTATATGTTTGCCAAAAACATGAAGCATGCGCGATATGTTGCCCCGGCGTTTCGAAGGCCGAAAGGCATCGTGACATAACACATGCCCATAGGGGTGATGAAAGAAGTCGCGAGCTGGTCGGACTCCTTCATTTTGATTTGGTGATAGCCAGAGTAGGCGTCGAGGAAGGAAAGTACTTCACAACCCGCAGTGGAATCAACGATTTGATCTATTCGAGGTAAAGGAAATGGGACTTTGGGACATGCTTTATTTAAACGAGTGTAATCTACACACATCCTCATTTTTCCATTCTTTTTCTCTACCAACACAGGATTAGCCAACCACTCGGGATGATGTACCTCCTTGATGAATCCGGCCTTCTCGAGCTTCTCGACCTCTTCGCGGATGATCCTACGCTTCTCCTCGTCGAAGCGGCGCGGCGTTGCTTGACAGGTCTTGAACCGGACGGATCTCCAAGGCGTGCTCGGCGACATCCTCGGTATGCCGAGGCATGTCCGAGGGACTCCACGCAAACATGTCGGCGTTTGCGCGGAGAAAGTCGACGAGCACCTTTGCTTCCTATTTGCTTTGTCGAGGAGGCGGCGATGATCGGCGTCTTCTCCCCGAGGAGCTTGGATCGAGGGATCTTCTTGGTGTCTTCGGCGGGCTCGAAGTTGCCGGCTGTCGCTTGGGTGTTGGAGCGAGAGGTCTCGGCCGCCATGTGATCGAGCATCATGGCTAGGTCTTGATGTTCCCGCACGTTCGTCGGTGATTCCCGTACTCGACGCACTCCACATCGCGGTGGTAAGCGTGCTCGTACGTGGAGTTGACGGTGATGACTCCTTTTGGTCCCGGCATCTTAAGCTTGAGGTAGGCATAGGCAGGGGATCGCCATGAACTTTGTGTAGCACGGCTGCCCCGAGGATGGCATGGTACGTCCCCTCGAAACCGGGCACGTCGAAAGTTAAGACCCCTCGACGAAAGTTCGAGCGTGTCCCAAAGACGACGGGGAGATCGATGCGGCCGATCGTGAGCGCTTTCTTGCCAGGGACCACTCCATGGAAGCCCCCGGCGCTCGGGCGGGGTCGGCTCTTGTGAGGCCGAGCAACGTGAGGGTCTCCATGTAGATGATGTTGAGGCCGCGCCTCCATCCATGAGAACTTTGGTGAAGCGGGCGTTGAGGATGATCGGGCGACGACGAGAGGGTACGAGCCGGGATTGGTGACGTGGTGGATGATCATCACGGTCGAACGTGATGGGAGCATCCGACCGGTCGAGGAATTGGGGCGTGGCGGGTTTCATGGCGAAAACCTCCTGCGCTCGGCCTTCCGCTCTCGACGTGTCATCTCGGGTGGTTGGGCCACCGTAGATCATGTAGCACTCGGTGATGGGCGGATACCCATCGTCGTCATTGTCGTTGGCTCGGTCCTCGCCACCCTTATCCTTCTTGCCATCGTCCTTGTCAAGGCCAAATTTCTTGAAGTAACCTCGAAGCATCCGGCAGTCCTCGAGGTTATGCTTGACCGGCTCCTTGTGGTAGGGGCACGGCTGCTTAAGCATTTTATCGAAGACGCCCCCATCCGGTGGGGGTCTAGGCTTCTTGCGCTCGGCTGCGGCCACCTCGTCTTCCACGATCGCGCGCTTGCCTTGCTGGTTGCCCTTCTTCTTCTTCCCGTTCTTCTTCTGGGTCTTGCTCGATCCCTCACCGCCCCCTGGGTGCGGCGCGGGCTTGTTTCCAGCCCCGCCAAAGAAGGCTCCCACGGCCTCATCGCCGGCAGCATAGTCGGCGACGACGTCCATGAGCTCGTTCACCATCTTTGGGCGATTGCGCCCGAGCTCCCGCACGAGCTCCTTGCACGTGGTGCACGAGACAAACGCCGGGATGACGTCGTGATCTGGAATGTGTGGCGGCTCGGTGCGCGGCTTTGAGAAACGTCGAGCAAAGTCCCGAGAGATTCCGAGGTATTTTGCTTGCGATTCGGAGATCCCACGAGTTGCCGGGCCGGATGTAGGTGCCCTTGAAGTTCCCCTCGAAAATTTGGACCAAGTCGGCCCAATCGCGGATCGATGGGGAAGCTCCTCGAGCCACCGTCGGCGATGTCGAGAAAGAAACGAGGGGGAGCGGCGTATGATCGCCTTATCCTCTCGAGCCCCTCCCGGTGCGAGGCCGGTCGGAAGTCGGCCGGCCCGAGCTCGGCTTGGTCTCCCCGTTGTACTTGACCATGCTCGTGGGGGGTCGAAACGGGTTTGGCAATGGCGTGTTGCGGATGGCTCGGCCCGAAGACTCGAGGCCGGCGGCTCGGGAGCCAGCCGGTCCTCGTCGCTGTCGTAGCGCCCCCCTCGATGGGCTTTGTAGCCACGGTCCTCGGCACCCGCAGCCTTGCGTCGTCGGTTGTCGTTGATGTCATGACGTGCATCTTGAGGTGCACGGTTGTCGATGATGCGTTCTCGAGCAGGGGCTCTACCACCTCGTGGGGGTGCCTCTTGGTGGACGGAACCCTCCCGCTCATGCCGTGGTTGTTCTGGGGCTGCCTCACGCTGTCTCGAGGCCGAGCTCTCGGCCTGCTAGACGGCCGCGACTTGGAGGAGCCCCTGGATCTCATCTCGTATTCGTAATGCATGTGGATTCGAGGGCGCCGGCATGTCCCGCAGCAGCATAGCTGCCGCAAGTACGTTCTGGCTTGCTCGAGGGAAGTGGGCTGGCTCGGGCGGTGCTTCCGGTCGCCCGTCGTTGACGATGCGGTTGAAAACGTCTCGGGCCTTTCCTCGAGCTCCAAGTGGTCGAGGTGGAGGGAGCTGGTTTAGCTCAAGGGTCCTCTTGAGCATGTCCAAGTTCGCGCGCTCCGCCTCCATCTTGGTCTCGATTTCCCGGATCTGGGCCCATTGAGCTGCCAGGGCGTCGTCTTCGGGTCGTCGATTGTCCTGGGCTTGTGGGGGCGGTCCACGCGGTTCGATCACCTGCAGGGCTCCAGCTGCCGATGTTCCGACCGCTGGGGTCACGTCTGCCGGGTTGGCTGCAGGGACGGCCATGGTGGCGCCATCTCTGGTCTCTTCATCCGACGGGACATCGTCGTTGAGATGAAAACACTCGCGAGCCGGGTCATAGCATCCTGAGTCCGAGTCATCGGAGTCTGGGTTAGCGCTGGACGGCGTCCAGGGCCTCCCCGTACTCTCCTCCTCGATCTAGCGGCGCATATCCCTGACCGTGTTGCGGCGTTGCGAGCCAGGTGCTTGGTCAAACCCGCGGTCTACTGACGCCGACCATACAATCTCCAAGTCCATGGTGGCACGCAGGAGGGGGCCGGGGCTCTCCTCCCGCGGTCCCATGACTGACCGGATCTCGCTGGCAAACGTGGTGGCGGCGTTGGTGAGTCCAAACGGGAGCCTGCGACGAGCTCGGTAGAGCCCGTGCGGCAACCAGTTGGGTGGCGTCGGCCGTGCGCGCGTCTGTGGTGCCACGCCTGGCACCCTTGGTGAACGCATGGTGAACGTGAAGCTAGGGTCCACGTCAAGGACTCCCTGTCCATGTGCCACCTCCTGCCGCACACTTGGCACCCCGGCTGGGTGCGTCGTGGCGTCTGGCTGGGAGGGCACACGAGCAGGGTGCTCAAGGCTCTGTTCCTGCTGGCCGTGATGCTGATGCTGGTGGCGCCGGCGGCGTGGTGGCGAGCCGTGGTGGCGCGGTCGGCGCGCGACCCCACCAGCGCGTGGGGGTGACGAGCGTCCCCCTCCCGGTTCACCGATCGAGAGTAGAGCCATGTCGTGGCCTGGGCCGAGCGACACGAACTCTAGACTCCCAAACCAGATCACCATGGCGAACGGAAACGATGGAGTGGGTGATGCCATCCGGAAAATGGCGGGAATCGGGTGAAAACACGCTGACTGCCCCTACCTGGCGCGCCAACTGTCGGTGTTTCGTACCCCGGGGGGTATAACACCAACGAGTAAATTTCTATGCGTGCTCCCTAATCCGGATGGTGATGCAAGATGGACACAAGCGTTTATCCTGGTTCAGGCAAAGGATGCCCTACGTCCAGCAGATGGGAGAGATTTGTATTATCTTGCACCGGGGTGGTTGTACAGGGGTGAATACAAGCGGGACTTAGCCGTAAGTGAGTGTGTGCGTATGAAGGCCAAAAAACCGTCCCCTAGGCTAGGCCCTGGCATCCCCTTTTATAGGCCAAGAGGAGGCTCAGGAGTACAGAGCAGATAGGGCTATCGTGGGCGTGACGTCGAGGTACACGTGCCATGTCAAGTCATCGAGACTGTAGACGCTCCCTGTGGTCCGGCTCGAGCACAGCGGTATGGTCATTGATGGCCTGCTCGTCCTTCTCGGTCGTGGGCTGACGTATTCGGGGTGTGGTGCCGGTGTAGCCGTGCACGTGCGCCCGGGAACCCCGCCGTATGGCTGTCGAGGTGGGAAAGACAGGGCACTGCGCGCCCCATGCTCAAGTCGCGTCCATCACCATTCCTCGAGCGGTTGGGGGCTGCCTCGAGGGGGCAGTGATTCGAGCGACGGGACGGGACGACGTAGTTGGTGGTACGGAGAGTTGACAATGGCGTTTGGAGAGAGTGCCGTACGCGTCACAGTACTCGGCGTGGTGTAATAGTGTTGCCTGGCACGCCTGAATCCTGGGTATGGGCAGCGGAAAAGGAGAAGTGACCGGCGTACTTCTCACTATGTCACGCACTGTAGCCATGGGGTTAGGCGGGGCAGGCATACTTCCCACTATTTTGCATGCTGTAGCCATGTGCGTGCCTTGGATAGGCAATGATTGTAGGCGGACTCGAGCGGGCGCTCGCTCGAGCGTTCTCCGTCCCGCTCGAGCGGTTTGCGTCATCGTCTCGAGCGGTCGTACGCTCGAGCGTTTTCCGCACTTCTCTCTCGAGCGGGTGAGCGGCCGCTGCTCGAGCCAGAAGGTTTCTGAGGCTTTGCGGGCCTGGTATTGGGCCGGCCCAGTATGAGAAGGATTGGGTGACTTGCTTGTCTCTAATTCACCCAATTTAAGACCCCCTAATCTAGGTACCCGACAATTTGACTTCATCTAGTCATGCGAAACCTACGTTTTAGTTTCTCAAATTTGAAATTCAAATTTTATAAATGACCTTGGATGAAAAAACTTTCTAAACATAAAGTGTAAATCTCGAAAAGATATGAAAATTTGTAGTTGACGACTTTTTGATTTGATATCATTTAGGGTCTTAAATAAGCAAATTAGTTTCGGTTGGATACAATATGTGGGGAACCAAAACTATATATAGACACATATGATGGTGTAGTGCGGTGGTAAGAGCGGGGGCACAGGAGCGGCTGGCCCAACCGCCCCTACAGAGGCTGGCCAGCTGCCTAGTGGGTGTGCAAAACAGAAGCTTAGAGCATCTCCAATACATCTACAAAATTGTTGGAAAATCCATGAGTTTTTCAAGTTGCTAAAAAAAGTTAGGTGCAGTATCCAAGGTACCGCTCCCAAATCACACTAACACTTTTATACATTCTTTTTCTGCATTAATATTGGGAACCTTGTTCTTCACCTTATTTCTTCCCTCGTTCATCCACCTCTAGATTGGCCGACCCATAGGTGTGCATGTATTTTCACACGGTTAGGTCGAATTTTCCAAGATTGGAAAGATTGTGGCACCTAGGACGCGGTTTCAAACATAACGCGATTGGAGTCTGATTTATAACAATCTTACATACAATTGAAGAATTTGACATTCCAAATATTTTTTTTGATTTCTGGGATCAAAACATGGTAATTCAATGGTTTTAATAAATCGCACCATGCATTATAGCATCGATCGTCTAACATTGATGACAAAGCTCTGATTTGGAGCCTCGGAATTGTAAGACCCAGACGCCGCGGACGAACAGCACGCATGGCCCGCCAGAGCCCGAGCGGTCGGGCAAGACGCAGTCCGCAACTCCGTGCCGAAGGTCGCCGAGGTACGCCGCGGAATTTACAGCGAGGATTGCGAGGAGCTGAGCCAACGTGGTGCCGAGCGGACTCGCGGTCGCCCAGGCCAGGGCCATGTGCGCGCACGGAAACAGGCAAGAACGTGAAGTTGCCGCCACCAGCTGTGGCGATCGTCCGCGGGCGGAGGAGACGCGAGGTGGTTGGCGAGACGGAGTGCAGGGCCGTCTGCCCGTGCTGGGCCGCAGCTGCTGGAAAGGCGCGCGGCGAGCCGGCGGACGGCTTGCCGGCCACCGAGGAGGTGACGGAGCCGACGATGTAGAGAGCAACGAGATCCCGCGTCGCAGCGCAGGTAGCAGGTGTCGTTCGTGGATTTGGGTCAGGAGTTACAGATTACGTATACGTAATAGGTGCGGTAAAGAATTTTCACGCGAGGAACTACCAGTTCCTGTGGTAATTTCGGGTAAGAGACCCCATATCTTATCTTACTATTATTAATTAGAGGCTTCAACGGAGGCTCCATTACTAACTAGAGGCTCCAACGTAGGCTCCACGTTAATTATCACCTGATGCGCTAGAAAAATAGATAAATTGTAGAAATTCTCACAATAATCAGAAAGATCTGGCCATCAATTTGATAACCACGGATATTAATAGAAAATTACCCACCTGCCATTATTAAAAATAACATGCTATTATTGAATTCCTCTCACGTGTAATAGATCTAATTATGTTGCCTTGCAATCCTATCTCACGTCACGTGGTATTAGCCAAGGCCGCCGCCACCGCATCCGCCTACGATAGTCTTGCAGCCCGGCCGGTACCAGCATCATCAGGGCGCCCTCCTCCTCGACACCGCACGCGTAATCTGGCTCCAGAGGCAGGTCATCAACGCCTTCGCCACCACCGCCGTCGTGCGCCGCGTGCAGGAACCAGCGGCGCAAGAGCCTGCCGCACTGCCTCCTAAAGCGCTACCTTATCGCCGATGACCCCGACAAGTTCCGGAACGCGCTCCCGATGTTCGGGACCAAGAACCTGCGGCGCATGCTCTCACTACGGGAAACTGGCACTTTGCCGACTGCCGCGGCACTTTGCCGCCTGCCAAGGCCAGGGCATCCTTTGCCGACTGCCTTGGCCTTGGCAGGCGGCAAAGTCCGGCAGTCGGCAAAGGGCATCCTTTGCCGACTGCCCCTGGGTGCCAGCAGGCGGCAAAGTCTGGCAGTCGGCAAAGGATGTCTTTGCCATTTCTTGGGACAAGCGGCGAAAAATTTTTTTCTTTTGAATTTTGATTTCAAATTTTTTCGGTGATCATTCTAGAGTGTATTGAATCATATTTCAAAATTTGAAATATTTTCATAACTTTTTGCTATATTTCTTGAATTTATATTTTTTACTTGCATTTTCCTCGAAAAGTAAAATTGAACTGTAGGTGCATGAAATAATGAAACCTAGCCATTCAAAAAATTATATTCATGTTAGGTAATGTATTTTGAGGCCCTATTCAGGAACTCACCTACAAATTTTAACTCCTATTTCACGAAACATGGTTCTCCAATTGCGGAAGAAGTGTTATTTAATTATATAAAAATGCAAACGAAGTCTGAAAATCACGAACTTGGCGAGGTGTCATCCCATGGCATGTGGAGGCTGTGATAAAAAATTGAGAATATTTCGAACAAGTTGTGACAACGGATGATTAAAACCCATACATCTCCTCATGTGATCACTTGTGCTTACATGTTAAGATGTCAGGTTTTAGCCATCCGTCATCGAACTTGCTCGAAACATTCTCAATTTTTTATCACAGTCTCCACATGCCATGGGATGACACCTTGCCAAGTTTCGTGATTTTCGGACATCGTTTGCATTTTATATAATTAAATAACATTTCTTCTACAACTAAATATTCATGTTTCGTGAATAATTTTTTCAAAAATTTGGGTGAGTTCCTAGATACGGCCTTAATATGCACTCTCCAACAAGAATATAATTTTTTAAATGGCTACATTTCATTATCTTATACACTTGCGGTTCAATTTTGATTATCAAAAAAAAAATCATGTAAATGAAATAAATGAGTGAAATATAGCAAAATGCTATAAAAAATCTCAAATTTGAACATGTGCTTGTAAACAATATACTATGATAACGAAAACGTGTCAATTCAAAAAACATTCATCTTCTCATGCTTTTGAATTTCAAAGATTTAAAACAAAAAATTAAAAAACATTCATCTCCTTCTTTGGGCCAGTCGGCAAAGTGGGCGGCCCAATAAGGCCCAATAGGCCCGACCACCCCCCATATATAACCAACCCTAACCCTAACACCACCACACCTCCCCCCCCCCCCCCGGCCCGTTCCCTCTCTCCCTCCATTCTCTCTCTCCCTCCCAATGGCGGCCCGGCTCTCTGTCGCCTCCGCGCGCGGCCCGGCGGCCATGGCGCCGCTGCTCCCCTTTCGACGCGCGGCCCGGCGGCCATGGCGCCGCTGCTCCCCCTCCGACGCGGCCGGCGGCCATGGCGCCGCCGCTCCCCCTCCGGCAGGCGGCCATGGCGGGCGGCAGAGCTCCCGCGCGCGGCCCGGCGGCGGGGCTCGCCCGCGCGCGGCCATGGCGGGCGGCGGCGCTCGGCGGGCTCCCCCTTCTCGAACCTCCACCGCCGGCCATGGCGTCGAGATCTGGCCGCGGTGACGGCGGCCCTTCTCCAACCTCCACCGCCGGCCCTGCTCCACCCCCACCGGCGTCTGGTCCCCTATGGCAAAGGCGGCCTTGTCGGCGTCGTTTCTTCCCCTTCACTAGACGCGTCGCGCCTCCCCCACGAAGACGGTGGGAGCGCCGGGATCTGGCCGCGGTGACGGCAACCTTCCCCGTCAGCGGCGACGCATCCTCCCCAACGACGAGCGGCGGCTGCTCATCCTCCACCGGCGGCGGCGGCTGCTCATCCTCCCCCACGCATCCTTTCCCGTCTCCATCCCCACCGACGCCGGCGGCTGCCCATCCTCCATCGGCGGCGGCGACGCATCCTCCCCGACGACGACCTCACCGGCTCGGCCCACAGCGGCGAGGCGGCCCCCGGCGGCGCGGGGCGCGGCGGCCCCCGGCGGCTGTTGACGCTCCTTATTGCATATATTTTGACCGTCAATATGGTCCAAAATGACCAAATCCTGGAAAGCATCGTAGCAATTATTTTATTTATCTAACGAATTCCACGAGTTTTGGTTTCCAAACTTGCTTTGCAGGAAATGTAACATTTCATGAAATAAAAGTATCTCAAACAGCAAAGTAGAGTGCACCATTGAGACGGGCTCGTCGAGATGATCAAAATGGACATATTATTTGTCATATTTGGAGCTCCCTATAAAAAGATATTGAAATACGAAATTATATACGGTGGCAGCCAATCAACAGCTGACACGTGGCGTCTGGAATAGTACCATGCACGGCCAACCAGATGCAGCCACGTAGCTGGCTGGCGGCCCACGTGCAGTGTCAGGGGGACAGGCGCCGGCCAGGTGGGCCCCACGCGCAGGCGCTGCCCCCTCATCAGCCGACCGTCGCCGGCGCCCGCCAATGCGGTGCCGCCACGTGGCGGCGCGGTCGGGTGCGCCCGCGCTCGCGGTTTGAACGCGGAGGCGGGAGCGCGACGCCGGCCCGGCCACTCAGGAGCAGGCACGTGGCACGGGCGGGGCCCGGGCGCAGCACCCACGCGCGTCCGACGCGGGAACGCGGAAGCGAGGCGGCCTGGCGGGTTCGCAGGGGCACGTGGCGGCCAGGGATTGGCCCCGCCAAGGCGGTGGCACGGTCCGCGCGCCTCTGCGCGGTTGGGCCGGCCGGTTCAGGCGGTTTCGGCCCGGTTCAGCCACCCGGACTCCTGATTTACTTTCCAAAAATGTTGCCAGCCCCCAGATCTCGCGGTTTAGCTCCGGTTCACCGCCTTAGAGGCCGGCTCTTCGCCGGTTTTCGATGATGATTGATTGGCAATCACATAACCGACCTAGGGGAGGTCGGTTTGGCGCCCAGAACCGTCATTAGAGAGGGGGTGATGTGCAAATGTGCCCCCCTCCTCACTAGTATAAATAGAGGGCTACTCCCTCCATTGAAAAACACACTCTACACTACATATTTGAGCTATACAATATATATTCCATCTCCTGAGCTTCCACTTATATATTTTCATAGTAGTAGTAGTGTCCCTCTAGGTGCTCTCACCTAGTTGTATAAGCGAGAAAAGAGGAAGAAAGAGGAGGCGCAGAGCGGAGGCGGAGCCGGCTTGTCGGGTTCTCCTCCAACCTGTACCTCTAAGGAGTCGACTCCTTCGTGAGTAATATCCGCGGAATTTCCTAGTGATCTTTATAATTAAAGTTTAGCACTTACTTCTCTTACTTACGGGATCTCCGCTCGACCGAGTGCTCTAGTCCAAGGTACCGGGTTAGAGTAGTAGCCTCTAGCATAGACGTGGCGTCTGGGCTAGGGAGTTACCTGAGTTTGCGCCCAACCCCACGGATAGTTGTGGTAGCCCCCGGAGGTGACACTCCGACCGGCTGTGTAATCCACCACGTTCGGGTTGGTGTTTCCGTAGAGCTTTTTGGCGGCCTGACCCCGGTTACGTCTTCCCGTCTTTTCGAGAACCTGGAAAGGTACCACTTTGCTCCGAAGTGAGTAAGTTAGTAAGCCGAGACTTTAGTTATCTAGTGATCTTGGTCTAACCTTAGAAAACCCTTTCTCCCTACAAAAATATCTTTCTACCTACTTCTCTTGGGCGACCTTGTTTCTCTCTAGTACACTTCCGTTCCCTGTGGAAAATACGATAGCCAGAATACTTCCGGGTGAAAGCTACAATGGTACTCCGTGCGCTTGCGGATTTATCTGCTTACGCTAAGAAATACCAACAAGCTTTCTGGCGCCGTTGCCGGGGACGGTAGCTGTTTTAGATTCGAACCAAGTCGTCCGTGTATCCTTTTTATATTTCTTTTTACCTAAAATTTATGCAACCAACCACCACCACCATCACTACCATATGGATTCCACTCCTATCCATAAATTTTCGGTTCCAAAGGGCGATTCATTGGAACCTCCACCATCATCCCATCCCATTCTTACGAATGGCTATGAAATTCGCCCCGCTTTCATAGCCATGGTTCGGGAGCAACCCTTCTCCGGGCAACAAGACGAAAATCCGTATACCCACCTTCGGGAATTCGAGCACTTGTGTTCTTGCCTAATTTTTTCTGGCATGACACAAGAAACCATTAGATGGAAACTATTTCCGTTCTCCCTTTTGGGCAGAGAAAAACAATGGTACGCTCATATCATAGGAGGTGTTCATGGAAATTGGGATGAACTTCGAAACAAATTTTGTCTTGCGTTCTTCCCTCTTTCTAGAGTTGCCGCCCTTCGAATAGAAATCCTCACCTTTCGGCAAAAGGAGAAGGAGACTCTAGGAGCAGCCTGGGCTAGGTTCACAAATCTTATCAATACTGGCCCAGACCTTTCTTTGCCTGACCAAGTCCTCCTACTTCACTTCCACCTTGGTCTTAGCAAAGATGCTGCTCTCCACCTTGATATATCTTCTGGAGGTTCGTTCACACACATGTCCATTAGTGAGGGAAAAGCCATTCTAGAGAAAATCCTAGAAAACACCCCCTTCACTAGTGTATACGATGAGCTTCCTGAAGAAACAAGGGAGTCAAGCCCCGACCAACAAGAGGAGGCACCCACAACCGAATTTGAAATTCCTTCAAATAATTTTCATAATTCGGTTACTGAGGAACCTCCCGTCAAGGGGACACATCACACTTCTATGGATGATGAATCTCATCCTTTTGTGTGCCCCTTTGAATTCGAGGACGACATTTTTCTTGATGCTGATTTTGGGAATACCATAGAGTTTCCCACTTCAACATCATCATCTTCCTCGAATTCCCAGTTGAGACATCAACAACACTTTCAAGACATAGAGGGAGGATCGGTTCATATATAAGACTCTTCTATTCCTTCCCCCTCTATGCCAACACCCAATGTCTCATCTATTCCTGATCTTAGGGGACAACTTATGTCAATCTGTGATATATCCATGACTTATCCAAGTCTGGTGAAGAATATGGAATATCATGAAAAAGATAGTGCTCCCCCTAAAACAGAAGATTTTATCAATGAGCATGGAAGTTATTTCCGAACTGTCCCATTCATTCCATGCTCATACAAAGAATCTCCTGGATCAGTCTATAACTATGCCGTGACTCGCATGATCTACAACCCGTTCTTGCTACCTACTCATAAAGTTTTTAAGAAGGTTGTTGTAGATGCTTTTGTCTATCATAAGTTTCGCAAGTCTCGAAATGTTTTGGCATGAGTTATACAGATCAGCCACAACGGTTGGTGTTGGAGGGGAAACCACATCACCAACATTGGGCTAGTTTCAAACGGTTTCCCATGGACGAGCTTTGTCCTAAAATAAGCCTTTGTAGGAGATACCCCTAACTACCTTGAAAAAGAAAAAAATGTGTGTTTATTTATTATGAATAATTTATTTTATTATTGCTATTATCATTATCAAAAAAAAATCTTTTCTTTCAAATAAAAGCAAGGGCATGTTGTCAAGTTAGTATGCACCTTCGGGTATTCTTGTCGCTAACCATTTCAGGTTAAGTTCAAGAAGAGTATGGGTCATATGACACTTAAGAACATGAAGCGACATCAACTACAAACCATGATGCTCTTGATGAGTGGAACACACTCACAAGGAGACCACGACCCACTACACTTGACTTTTATACAAAAGTTCAAGTGTGGGGAGGATGGTGAGAATCTCAAGTCCCACTCACACCAAGAGCCATCCAAAAAAATGACAATGGATGATGTTAGCTTTGCATAAAAAAAAGGGAAAAGAAAAGAAAGAGAGTTGAAAAAAAAAGATGAAAAAAAAAAAAAAAGAAAAGAAAGAAAGTTCAAAAAGAAAAGAAAAGAAAGATAGTTGAAAAAAATTGAAAAAAAAGAAAGAAAAGAAAAGAAAGAAAAAAAGGGGAGAGCCTCTTCCTACCTTTGCTACCACTAAGGCCCAACGTCTATATACACTAGTTGTGTGCATGATTTGGCCTTATGGTTCACCTGAGTTGGAGCCTGTACAAACACGTCATCGGTGCATCATCTTCAAAGCTGAATTTACATATGCTGCCGATATGGACACTCAGGTATGCAACAGGTATTAAATGTTCACCAATCCCTTTTGCTCATTCTTGTCTCCATATGATCGTTCAAATTCTTGCTTCTCTTGTTCATGTCATATGCTCTTGTTTGGATGTATTCTTGCAAGTAACATCCATAGGTTGTTTTCAAATTAAGCATCGTGCTTGGGTTGAAATAGCCTTCTTTAATCATAATCTGACATGGTGTTGAATTATGGTTAATGATCTTTGAGTTGTTGTCATAAGCATAGAAGTAATTCATGTTTGGAGATGAGTCAAGGCTAGTTTCTTATTGCTATTTTATCTTAGCCTTGCTTGAGCTCTAATAGAAAGTTGGGTGAACAAGTTTTCAATAATAATAAATAAACTTTTGACTCTCGGTGTTCCTCACTGGAAGAGTCCACGTTGTTTTCACCTTTTTCTATTTTTGAATAAAAAGATAGATATAACTCAGAAGAAGTGTGGGGTGTCAACACTCCCATCAAAAAAAAAGAGAAAAGAAGAAGAAGAAGGGAGCACCAAAGCACATCATGAACTAGTGGAGGAGACTGTACAAAACTCGGTTTGATATCACTTTCTTCCCACCTGTTCATATATTTATGCTCCTGATTTTATCATGTCCATTCTGCAAAGCATATTCCACACTTAGATTTCATTTTTGAAAGTAAATATGATTATAGCTTTTTGAGAATGGACTGCATAATTGTTAGACCTTACATATCCTTCATGCTTGTGGAAAAAACATTTCATTAGGAAAAACATTTTGACTAAGTTGTTGTGAAGTGAGATATGGCTTTGGCATAGAAATCCTACCTTTTCTATCGAAGTACTTGGAGAATTTTCTTTTGATAAAATACCAAAATCATAGTTTCACATACTCCTCAATGGCGAAATACCTACCAAGGCCAAATACGACATGCTTATCAACAAGTTTACAAAACCTTTTTGTCGTATGCTTCTTACCGACATTGGGCCTTGTCATGGTTTGAACCTAACCTAGATTTGGGTCTTACACATATGGTTGAGATCCACTTGCACCCACCAAATAAATTGCCGACTCTCACACTGAGAGTCGCGCACAACATGCACCCCTTTTACCCAGAATGCCAATTCTTACACCGAGAATTGCGCACCTTTCCACCAAATAAAAGTGCCGACCCTTACCTTGAGGATCGCGCACCCCTCTTTTATATTGCCAAAAATTCTCCATGCATTCCATCATGACATCTCTCTCCTTCATCCTTTTCCAGTCAATAAGTTATGGGCCATGTTCTTAGTTGAAAAAAAAGAGAGAAGGAGAAGAAAAAAAAAAGAGGAGAGAGGGAGAAATAAGTTTTAGATATTCCAATCTTGTAGGCAAACGGGAAATCTTAGATCCCCATGCGAAGAAAAAAAATAAGAAAAAAAAAGAAGAGAAAAAAAGAGAAAAAAAAAGCGAGACAAAAAAAAAAAGAGAAAAAAAAAAAAAGCAACACGATTTTAGTTACTATTTGATAGCCCATGTTTCTTGATCTCTTCATCCACCAATAAAAGAGAGTTTGTCATGATGCATGGAGACCCAAAAATACCACAAAGTTAGGAATCATTCCTCATCCATCCCACACACTTGCACATCTCAACCTAGTGTATGGCCTTTATCTTAACATGGTTTGGACTTTGACTCGGCTATCCACAAGCGGTAAGTAAGCCATTCCTTGTATGCCTACCTAGAACTCTACTAAAAAATACTAGATGTAGGATACAAAGGCAAAACACCAAAAGCCTTCGGTGAGGTTACCATACACTTTGAGTGATTCGAGAGTGCCATTTGAGGAGTACATGTGAACTATGCTTTATTTGAAAAATCTCATAAAAACTCCAAGCACTGAGATATGAAAATAGGATAAGATGGCTATGTTTCAGAGCCATTTCACTTCTCAACCGCTCAAGGAGATTTGTTAGCCACTCCACATATCCCACAGGTATGAGGTATGTTTTGGAATGACCTTTATGTTGGTTTCATATCTTGAATTGCTATGTTCATGTTTACTTTATTCCAGCCTTTGCTCGGGACGAGCAAAGATCCAAGTGTGCGGGAACTTGTTGACGCTCCTTATTGCATATATTTTGACCGTCAATATGGTCCAAAATGACCAAATCCTGGAAAGCATCGTAGCAATTATTTTATTTATCTAACGAATTCCACGAGTTTTGGTTTCCAAATTTGCTTTGTAGGAAATGTAACATTTCATGAAATAAAAGTATCTCAAACAGCAAAGCGAGAGTGCACCATTGAGACGGGCTCGTCGAGATGATCAAAATGGACATATTATTTGTCATATTTGGAGCTCCCTATAAAAAGATATTGAAATACGAAATTATACACGGTGGCAGCCAATCAACAACTGACACGTGGCGTCCGGAATAGTACCATGCACGGCCAACCAGATGCAGCCACGTAGCTGGCTGGCGGCCCACGTGCAGCGTCAGGGGGACAGGCGCCGGCCAGGTGGGACCCCACGCGCAGGCGCTGCCCCCTCATCAGCCGACCGTCGCCGGCGCCCGCCAATGCGGTGCCGCCAGGTGGCGGCGCGGTCGGGTGCGCCAGCGCTCACGCGGTTTGAACGCGGAGGCGGGAGCGCGATGCCGGCCCGGCCACTCAGGAGCGGGCACGTGGCACAGGCGGGGCCCGGGCGCAGCACCCACGTGCGTCCGACGCGGGAACGCGGAAGCGAGGCGGCCTGGCGGGTTCGCAGGGGCACGTGGCGGCCAGGGATTGGCCCCGCCAAGGCGGTGGCGCGGTCCGCGCGCCTCTGCGCGGTTGGGCCGGCCGGTTCAGGCGGTTTCGGCCCGGTTCAGCCACCCGGACTCCTGATTTACTTTCCAAAAATGTTGCCAGCCCCCAGATCTCGCGGTTTAGCTCCGGTTCACCGCCTTAGAGGCCGGTTCTTCGCCGGTTTTCGATGCTGATTGATTGGCAATCACATAACCGACCTAGGGGAGGTCGGTTTGGCGCCCAGAACCATCATTAGAGAGGGGGTGATGTGCAAATGTGCCCCCCTCCTCTCTAGTATAAATAGAGGGCTATTCCCTCCATTGAAAAACACACTCTACACTACATATTTGAGCTATACAATATATATTCCATCTCCTGAGCTTCCACTTATATATTTTCATAGTAGTAGTAGTGTCCCTCTAGGTGCTCTCACCTAGTTGTATAAGCGAGAAAAGAGCAAGAAAGAGGAGGCGCAGAGCGGAGGCGGAGCCGGCTTGTCGGGTTCTCCTCCAACCTGTACCTCTACGGAGTCAACTCCTTCGTGAGTAATATCCGCGGAATTTCCTAGTGATCTTTATAATTAAAGTTTAGCACTTACTTCTCTTACTTACGGGATCTCCGCTCGACCGAGTGCTCTAGTCCAAGGTACCGGGTTAGAGTAGTAGCCTCTAGCATAGACGTGGCGTCTGGGCTAGGGAGTTACCCGAGTTTGCGCCCAACCCCACGGATAGTTGTGGTAGCCCCGGAGGTGACAGCTCCTCCGACCAGGCTGTGTATTCCACCACGTTCGGGTTGGTGTTTCCGTAGAGCTTTTGGCGGCCTGACCCCGGTTATGTCTTCCCAGTCTTTTCGAGAACTGGAAAGGTACCGCTGCTCCGAAGTGAGTAAGTTAGTAAGCCGAGACTTTAGTTATCTAGTGATCTTGGTCTAACCTTAGAAAACCCTTTCTCCCTACAAAAATATCTTTCTACCTACTTCTCTTGGGCGACCTTGTTTCTCTCTAGTACACTTCCGTTCCATGTGAAAAATACGTTACCCTGAATACTTCTGGGTGAAAGCTACAACGGTACTCCGTGCGCTTGTGGATTTATCTGCTTACACTAAGAAATACCAACAGCGGCCCCCGGCGGCACGCGACGCGGGACGGCGGCGCGGCGACCGCGGCGGCCCGACGACGGCGTCGATGGGCTCGCAGGGCCCTAGATGGGCTTGGCGGGCCCGTCTTTTTTTTATTTTCCTCAAAAATCTTGGCCGACTGCTGGTCTGGGCAGGCGGCAAAGGCCTTTGCCGCCTGCAATCCCGTGGCAGGCGGCAAAGGCGGTCTTTGCCGCCCTGGCCTTTGCTGCCTCCCCTTTGCCGCCTGCCACGTGGAATGCAGTCGGCAAAGACCTTTGCCGACTGCATTCGGGCCTTTGCCGACTGCTTTGAGCAGACGGCAAAGAACCCGATTCCAGTAGTGTCTGGGCGGTTCTACGGCCGAGGTGGGACGTGTGCGTGCAGACCATCGTGTACGAGTCCAACCTACGCGCGTCTGCTGTAATCTGTGGAGTAATCTGAGACCTAGAGAACCAGCTCATGGACACCGCCATCAAACGAGGTGCTGCCAACACAGTTGGAGTTGGAGTCGTACCGGCAAATGACGCGTGGCTCCCAGTCACATCCTCTGTTGATAAATCAACAATTGAGGGCAAGAACTAGCGATGACATGCAAAAGACCTTTACGGCGTGCCACCGTTGGCGAATGAGCTCACTGCCGTGGCCATAGTCTTGGAAGCTTCGATGCATCAATAGTTTCGCTATTTAATAGATGATAATTCTTGCCGTTTCTTTGGATCCCTGCGATCAATAGCTTATGGTGAGCTTCTTTGCAGTAGTATAGTTATTCTTTTGCTTGCCTAAGAGCATCTTCAACAACTCTCTAAATCAACTTGTTATTCTTATAAACTTGCCGAAAACACAAAAAAACCCTCTCCAACAACTCTCTAAACCAACTTGCTATTTTTCCAAACTTGATAAACAACCCTCTCGCGCGCGGATATTTCCACAGTGCGGAAGGCACACATATCGTTCCGCGCGGCCTTCTCCGTGGCGAGCTCCTGCCGCAGCCCCCGCTCGCCCCGCGCGGCCTCCTCTCGTGCTCCTGCTGCAGGCCCCGCTCGTCCAGGCGAGGAGAACGACGACCAGCTGTTCATGCCCGGCGGCTCAACGTCCAGGCCTCGCGCCGGCGGAGGCGGCAAGGGTGCGCCCAAGGAGGACGTGGTACACCTGCGCGTGCAGCAGCGCAACGGGAAGAAGCGCCGCCTACAACTACGCCCAGATCCTGCGGGACCTCTGCTGCAGCGGGGTCGTCATGGAGGACGAGGAGCTCGGCAGCGTCGTCCAGCTCCAGGGCGACCACCGCAAGGCCGTCGCCGCCTTCCTCGTCAAGGCCGGCATGGCCACCAAGGCCAACGTCAAGGTCCACGGCTTCTGAGTTCTGATGGTCGAACACGCAGCGCCGCCTGTCGTCTCATCGTCAGTATCCCATCGTGTTTCGAGTCTTAGTTGTCTTCGGATGCTTTGTTTCGTGAGTCTAGTTCTAAGGTTGTCGATCCTGTGCTGTTGGTAATATGAACTGCAGATGTCATTGTCTAAGAAGTCATGTTAAGATCTCATGTTCGTGTTCAATTTTAGGATTAATAAAGCATAATTTTGCTATGATTTGTTTGCTTATTGATCTTATGCGACGCCTTCAGATTCCAATTTCCAAGCAAATTAAGGAAATTTAAAAGCAAATTAAGGCAATGAACTAGAAGGAGCACGGAGACACATCTGCAACACGGAGCCCGCAGACGCTGAAGCTCTCGGCAGACCCGCAGACGCTGAAGCTCCGCAGCGAGGGGCCGGCAGAGATCATCCGGCACGTCCTGTTCGGCTACTTCAGCCAGCGTGAAGTGCGCCAGACTGCTGCTCGATGGTGACGGCATGGTGGCGCTCGGCGTTCCGGTCGCCAGAGTCGATTGCGGAGCGGCGAACAACGGCGTGCGAGTCAGAGAGGGGAGAGGAGGTGGGTGCTGCTGCGCGGTGGTGTCTTGGCTGTGCAAGGAAGGGAGGGTGTGGGACCTTCTTTTTGGTTTTTACTAAGTTGGAATACAAAATTGTTGGAGATAGCTCTTTTTTTGACTTGCCAAATAAAATACCAACTTGTTAAAACTCAAAATATACCAAGTGAAATTTACCAAGTTCTTGGAGATGCTCTAATTGATCTCCTATATGTGTAAAGTTGGGCATACAGGTTTTATATTCCGTATATAAAGCGATAAACCATTAACTGACATCTAAAAGACATCCCGCGGATAAACTTGGCATCTATTATCAATGCAACGGGGAGCTATAAGTATGCTACTTTTGCTACAGGTATGTTGCTCTTGCTGCTAGCGCGATATTCGGCGGACGGCGACTCTTTCAACATTGTTGGCCTAGAAGAGTGCTATGTAACCACTAAGCCGCGGCACAGGCGATCGACTCTTTCAACATTGCTGGTATAGACGAGTGCTATGTCACCACTAAGCTGCAGATATGCTACTCTCGCTTCCTTATACTACCTTGCACCCCGCCAATCTTAGTTTTGGCCATACACATATGCAAATTAAATTAAAGATTAAATATATCCTATGTCTATTGATTGCATTGAAGGAGTAGATGGTCTTTGTTAATTGGATTGAAGGGAAATAGATGATAAAATGAGACAACCTATGTGCAAAGTAACTCATGGGTTTGCATTCAAATTCCCGATATATGCAACTATGAATAGAAATAAATACACTTCATTTGTATCTAAATTGCTCCCCGTCCGACAAATAAACAAAAATAAGCATATGTGATATATAATCTAAACTATACAATCTTACAAATGTAAAACTATATAAAGGTAAGCATAATTATATGTTGGAGAATGTCAACCACGTAAATATGTACACAATAAGATAATTATTTATTTGAATAGTTGTCAAGTGTGTAAAAATATTCCCTTCACGAACCACATAGCAAAGACAGTGATAACTAACTTTAAGTTATATTAATATTGAAAATCCATGATATGTAATTAATTTCATTAGTAGTTTGTCTAAAATACCTTATAAATTTTGGTTGAAATATATTCTCTTATCAATAATGGTAATTCAATTTATTTTACAATGCTATTACAAAGAAAACTATGTGATAGTGTCTTTGCAAGGTAAAGCATCTATTTATACAGTTGCAAGATCCATACACTAACGTTTTGTAATAAAAACAGAAGTTGAAAACTACGAATAAAATATATGATAGCCACTACAACTTCAACTTAACCAGTGGATAAAAAGAATGGTAAAATATAGATTAAAAGTTGAGTTTAAAGCATAGGTTCATGATGGCACACATATGTATGAATAATGGCATGTAATTAAATTGACCACTATTTATATTGGGCTACATAAAATCTAAATTAAATTCTAAATAGAGGTCCCAGTGAATCCTCCATGTTACTCTTTATGAGGCCCACTAGAAAAAAAGGTATTCTATGAATTCTGATGAAGTAAGAAGCATCTAGCTGACAATTATTTAGACTATAATCAACATTGATAATGATAGCCGGACCTATGCTATCTTCTAAATAACTGTGTGCATATATGAACGTGAATCTAAAGTAACCCATGAATGTTTGTTGGATACATAAATGTGACCCCTTAAATTTACATATAAATTGTCACTTCTAACATTATTAAGAAACGAAAATATCTTCGTACATCTACATCTAAATTATCAATATATTTTATTTTGAACAATATTTAAATAAACCTAAAGCATATATATGTTTCCATTTATCCACTTATATTAATTGTGATATATACAAATTTTATTTAAGGAAACATACAAATTATGACATTATGTAGGTTAAATACATGAGCATATGTCCATGACGAATAAATACATGTTTTGCATTTTAGCTACCATGAAAAATATTTCTAACATCGGTGATACTAACAAATTTTTTAAAATTAATAATAACTATGAAATATAGTTTGTACATGATATTATTTAGATAACTTACAAACCTTAACTATAATAGTTGTCAATTTTTTATTAATATTATAACTATTACTGCATAAATAACTCTTTGGAAAAAAAATTCAAATATTCAAGTGGGTAGGGTAGTGCAGACTATAAGTGATTATATCTTCCTGTTCTTTGAGATTCCTTAGGTGCAAATAGTAACTGTAACTCTTAAATACTAATATTCTCTTTAGGTTAGCACTGCTACCCACCGTAGGTCTTCCATCAAACACTAAACAGGCAACATAGTGTAGGTTTAAAGTGACTATTTACGAGTGCAGTGTATGACCTAAATTCCTTAATTATGTAGCAATCCATAAGGTTAATAGTTGAAAATCTAAATTTGGATTCTTATGTTATCATAAGATATAGATGAAAAGAAAGTACACAATAATTGATAAGTTTATTGCAAATAGATGGACACTAACAATATCCGTGTTAGAAAATAAACAAAGAGAAAAATTATAATTTAACACGAGAAATTTTATTATTGGATTTATTAAATAATAACCATTGCTTATCATATTTCTTATTACATTCTAGCCCGTGCGAGAGCACGGGTTGATGGACTAGTATACACAATGCAACAGGAGTCGTATAGTAGCCTCATTCAATTATGAATGTTTGATTAGGTAAAATGAAAAGGTGACGTGGGACATTAAGGGATGGCTGTACACGACTGTACCATATATCAGTAATACATCCGATCCCGCCTATGAATATCTAGTCTCCCAATCTTTCGTGAACAACATCTGAAATTGCAAA
>JAENPR010002798.1:0-40834 GCA_018135685.1 Themeda triandra | reverse complement strand
ATCTCAAGGAAGGAAGGTGTTTGGATGAGGAGGTTCCTCATTGAGCTTGGTGTGTTTCCTAATGCGTCTAGCCCATTGAATCTACATTGTGACAACAATGGGGCAATAGCGCAGGCTAAGGAGCCAAGGAATCACCAAGAACAAACATGTACTACGTAGAAATTTCACCTCATTCGAGAGTTCATTCAAGAGGAGATTAAGATGTGCAAAATACACACGGATTTGAATATAGCAGATCCTTTGACAAAGGCTCTTCCATAGCCTAAGCATGAGGCGTACATGAGGTCTATGGGTATTAGATATCTAAAAGATTAACTCTAGTGCAAGTGGGAGACCTTGGGAATATGCCCTAGAGGTAATCATAGAGATGATGATATTGCGATTGTATCCATGATATATTATATGTTTCGAATATCCATTAAAGACAACTTGTATCGATTGGCGGTTATGTGAATTATTTGTGAAACTCTTTACTTGTATGGATATTCTAATGTTGTCCCCGATCGGAGTTCGTGTAACAACGCACATGAATATTAGATCAGCACATTATTAGTTGATGACTATGTTTCACAAGTCATAGACATTGAGATGTCAAACTAATAATGTGGGCACATGTACGACTTGTAATGGATCGACTTCGATGTGAGATGTTGTTATTATTATCTCTTTGCACATCATGTACGTTATGTTCTTAGACTTGAGATTGTCGTATGTACTCAAGATGTGAAACGACTTACTTAGGGATTGTCAAACACTACTCCATTACAGGGTAGTCATAAAGATTGTCTTCGGGTTTGTCAGGAAACATGCTGTGAGACATAGATAATCAAGATGGAATTTGCTCCTCTCTATGTGAGAGAGATATCACTGGATCACTCAAGTGATTGGATCAACAAATGCATGGCCGTGCTTGGGTTAAGTGTTAACCCACGAGTTGAACCAAATATCAAGTGGCAAGGGAATAACATGTATATGGGTTGTGGTGGCTCGTCTGATATGATCTTTGCGTACGCATAGGAGTTGTCACGCCTTGCTAGAGGCCGCTGGCAATTATTGGGCGAGTAAGGTGTACTCCGGCCATGTCTATGTGTGTGTGAACCCATAGGGTCGCACGCTTAAGGGGGCCGGAAGCCCAATTTGGGTTGGACCCGAGTTGGAGAAGGATTAGGGTTACTAATGGGCCTCCAACCCGGAGCACATTAGGGACGCCTATATAAGCAGGGCGGGGGGCGAGGCTAGGTTTCATCCATGCCTTTTGGCAGCCGCCGCCCTCTCCACGCTCACGCCTTCGCTCCTCGCGGACCTAGCGCCCGCAGGCGCATCCCTTCTTCCCCGCACGTGTGTGATACCCTGGGAGGTGCTGCATCCGGAGCACGAGGACGAACCGCACGAGGACGATCCGCAAGTGGAGGACGGACGTGACGGATGGATGACCACGCAACCGCACGGCACCGCTTTGCGACGCGTTCGACTACATCGAGTCGCTTCCGCTACCGAAAGCTCCGGCTTGGATGATCAAGCTCCTCGAGATGGATGGAAATGCCCGTGGAGATCAAGGCAAAGGTATACTTGATAGGGCTTTCCGGTTTGGTGATCAAGACACTTAGTGAGTGTGATCACATTTAGGATAGACAACCGACTATCAAGAGGGGAATCCACGGTTGACTCGCGGTCCAAAATGCCTCTAGATGTGACTTGCATGATGCATGAGAGGCTAACTAGAGTGCTACACTTGCCGATGTGTTCATGAGATGATACGCTAACTCCGGTGCTTGAGATGTGATCTACACTGCGGGAGTTGGCACCTATGGCAAGTGGTTTGGACCTTGGCTCGAGGACGGCGCTTCATCGACAACAAGGCGACAAGATTGGCACCCTGGCACACGTTGGACACGCCAGGAGGGCTGCGCCGGACGCGGTCAAGGTGGGCCGGACGCAGCCCAGGGGTGTCTGATCGGCGGTGGCGGCCGCGGACGCGGCGGGCCGGCACAGACGTGCGCTCCACGCCGACGCTACCTGCAGCCGCACCTGACCGGGCCGGACCGTCGGACGCGTGGGCCGGACGCACGGCCGTGGGCCGGACGCGTCCCGACGTGCGATGATCGCGGCTTGCCGCTGGGCCGGGATCCTTGCACGCGCCGGACGCGTGGGCTGGGCGTCCGGGCGAGCGCGGACCCGACGCAGAGGCATCCCCGGCCGTGCGCGAGCGCCGGACGCGCCCGATGTGAAGGCGCGACGCACGACGATGTGAAGGCCGGACGCGGAGGATGCCGACGTGGCATTGTTCAAATCCCCAATGGCTAGGCACGAGTGAGCGCGGACGAACGCGTTCGGCGCATTCATTTGCCACCCGCCCGTGGGGGTAACGGTCTGATTTTTTTAGCTTCGTCTATAAATAGATGTGTGGACGGTTTGGGAGCCTCTTTTGGCCATTTCTTTCACTTCGAGCATTCTTGAGCTAGAGACTCCTCTCCCACTCATCTCTTTGATTCTTGATCATCGAGATTTGAGTGAGGATTCAAGTGCATTGCATTGAGAGTTGCATCTAGAGGCACTTGTTCATCGAGTGGGTCATGGATTCTTGTTACTCTTCGATGATTCCCTGGCCACCGTAGATGGTTTGGAGCAGCGGGTGGTGAGCTCGACTTGGAGATTGTTCGAGGCCACACTGGGTTCTTGTGTGGGGTTCTTGGTCCTTCCCCGCGGGAGATTCACGAAAGGATACTCTAGTGGATTGCTCCTCGGCTTGTGGATCCTTGTCCTTGTGTGGAGATTGCGGCTCCCCATCTAGGGTCTTTGGCATCGAGCCAATTGAGCGGGCAACTCACCAAGCAAGTGTATCGCCACAACGAGGACTAGCTTGCCGGAAGCAAGTGAACCTCGATAAAAAATCTTTGTGTCGATTTGTGATTACCGAGGCTTCGACCTCCTTGTCTTGTGCTTGTGATTGTTTGTAGGTGGTTGTTTTACGCAGGTGATTGGCCATCTTCATCTCTACGCGCGGTATAAACATCCATCCCTTCTCCTACATTCCCGTAAAGTAGAATTGCTTGTTGGTCGCCCGTGAACCAAACTTGTGTAGCTTAATCACGATGGTTAGAATTCCTTGTTTGGTCACCCATGAACCATCTTTGTGTAGCTTAATCACGGTGGTTAGAATTGCTTGTTTGGTCACCCGTGAACCATCCTTGTGTAGCTTAATCACGGTGGTTGTTGTGTGCTTGAATTGAGTAGTCTATTGCATTGTGTAGGTTGGCTTGCATAGAGTAGTCGAAGCTTTAGCTTTGCACATTTGCCGCCTAGTTATCTAGCAAGTTTGTTTAGTGTCTTTGCTAGAATTTTTATTAGGCTATTCACCCCCCTAGCCGTTGTGACCTTTCTTGTGGTATCGGAGCTAGGCACCGTTTGTTTGTGTCGATTAACATCCTACGGTGAAGCAATGGCTTTGGTTTTGCATATCAACAACACGAAGAGGGCACCATCCTTCCATGGCGATGATTACGCCAAGTGGAAGCACAAGATGAAGAGTCATCTCAAGTCAATCAATAGAGAGGTGTGGAATGTGACCGAGACCAAGCTTGAGTTGGTTGAGGGTGCGGTGCCAACACCGGCCGAAGAGAAGAAGCAACAAGCAAATGATGTTGCCGTGAGTTCATTCCATGAAGCCCTTGATGACAAAGCTTTTGAGCTCATCAAGAACATTGAGGTGGCTCATGACATTTGGAAGAAGCTAGAAGAAGCTTATGAGGGCACCAAGAGTGTGAAGACCGCAAGAGCCTACATGTTGCAAGAGAAGTTTGCAAGCTTCTCAATGAAGGAAGATGAAAGTGTGCCGTAGATGTTCCATAGGATCCAAGTGATTGTCAATGAGCTCAAGGGGCTTAGAGAAGAGGTGAAGGATAACCAATTCTCCACCAAGTTCATGAGGTGCCTTCCCAAGAGATTTGACATGTTGAAGGCCGTCATGGTGAAGACAACCATGAAGGAGAAGCCAACACCCAACCAAGTCCTCCAAGAAGTCATGGCCGATGATGAGTTTAGAGAGGACAATGAGAAGGAAGAGTTGGTGAAGAAGAAGAAGAAGGAAAGTGAGAAGAAGGATGATGACAACAAGAAGAGTGTGGCATTCAAGGCCACATCATCCAAGAGCAAGAGCAAGAAGAAGCAAGAATCTAGTGATGATGAGCCATGCTCTAGCTCAAGTGAAGAAGAAGACATGAGTGAGCAAATGGCACTCCTTGTCAAGAAGATGGGGAAGCTTGTGAAGAAGGGGTACCGGTCCAAGGGCAAGAGAAGCTCATCCAAGAAGAGTGACCATCCCATGAAGTGCTTCCGGTGCAATAGAAAGGACCATCTCATTGCCAAGTGTCCTTATGATAGTGATGATGAGGATGCCATGAAGAAGGAGAAGAAGAAGCAAGCAAAGAAGGAGGAGAAGAAGAACTCCTCCGACAAGAAGAAGGGTGAATCCTATGTGGCAACTTGGGAGAGTGACTCATCTTCCTCAAGTGATGATGATGATGATGACTCCAAGAAGAAGAAGAAGAAGGACACGCAAGCATTGCCATTCAAGAGAAGATTTCTCTATTTGGTGCTCCATCATCTTGCTTCATGGCCAAGGCCACTAAGGTACAACCTCCACCCTCTAGTGATGATGAGAGTGATGATGATGAGACCACAAAAGAAGAACTCTTTGTCATGCTTGAGGATTGCAAAGGTGCCTTCAAGGATTCTAGGAAGGAATGTAGAGCCTTGTGCAAGGACAAAGAAAGCCTTGAGCAAGAGCTCATGGAGTTGAGGGCTTCTATGAGAGTCTAATGGTAGACCATAAGAAGCTAGAGATTGCTCACTCCAAGCTTGAAAAAGCTCATTCCTCTCTAGTTGAGAAGCAAGAGAAAGAGCAATCACAAGTGGTGATCATAGAAAAGAAAGATGTGGCTACATCATGTGATTCACTTGAGGATTCAATTGTTGTTGCATCACTTGACCCCTCTTGCTCTTCTACTCCTAATTCCTCTAGTAGTGTAGATCATGCTTGTGATTCCACACTAGTAGATGAGAATGTGGCTCTTAAGAAGGAGGTCGAGGAGCTCAATCACACCTTGGCCAAGGCCAATGGTGGTGAGGACCACTTGCTTATGTGCTTGGGTAGCCAAAGAGCATCTCTATACAAAGAGGGCTTAGGCTATACCCCCAAGAAAGGCAAGGCCGCTTTTTGCTCCTCACAAAACAAGTTTTGTGAAGAGGAATGGTAGCTATTGCACTAGTTGCAAGCAAGTGGGTCACCTAGAGCATACATGCAAGAACAAGAACACTAGTGCTTCCTCTTACAAGTTGAATGCTTCTTATATGCTTGTTAAGAGTGAGCGTGGTGAGTGCTAGATTCATTGGTACACCATGGATGGGCTCAAAGAAGAAAGCCATTTGGGTGCCAAAGACTCTAGTGACTAACCTTCAAGGACCCAAGCGGAAATGGGTACCTAAAGCTTGATGTTCTCTTGTAGGTCAATTACAAAGCCTAGAGGAGGCATTGGGTGCTTGATAGTGGGTGCTCAAATCATATGACCGAGAAGATAGTATGTTCAAGTCACTTGACAAGAATGACAATGGTGGATTTGATTCTATCACATTTGGTGACAATAGCAAGGGTGATGTCATAGGGCTTGGGAAGGTGGCAATATCCAATGACAAGAGTCTCTCCAATGTATTGCTAGTTGATACTTTGAACTTCAATCTCTTATCGGTTGCTCAATTGTGTGATCTTGGTTACAAGTGCATCTTTGACAAGGATTATGTTGAAGTGGTGAGCAAAGATCAATCCAATCTCATCTTCAAGGGATTTTGGCACGGAAGCTTGTACTTGGTTGATTTCAAGGCCAGTGAAGCTCAACTTTCATCATGCTTGATTGGCAAGTCTAGCAAGGGATGGCTATGGCATAGAAGACTTGGTCATGTAGGCATGAAGCAATTGAACAAGTTAGTGAAGCATGATCTAGTGAGAGGCTTGAATGATGTGACATTTGAGAAGGATAGACCTTGTAGTGCATGTCAAGCCGGCAAGCAACATGGCAAGCCTCATCCAAAGAAGAATGAGATGTCAACTTCAAGAGCATTTGAGTTGTTGCACATGGACTTGTTTGGCCCGACAACATACACATCAATTGGGGGCAACAAGTATGGATTTGTGATTGTGGATGACTACACAAGATACACTTGGGTGTTCTTCCTCTATGACAAGAGTGAAGTCCTTGATCTATTCAAGTCATTTGTCAAGAGGGTGCAAATGAGTTTGACACTACCATCAAGAAGATTAGAAGTGACAATGGGAGTGAGTTCAAGAACACAAGAATTGAAGAGTTGTGTGATGAGCTTGGCATTGGACATCAATTCTCACCAACCTACACTCCCCAATCCAATGGTGTAGTTGAGAGGAAGAATAGGACTTTGATTGAGATGGCTAAACTATGCTTTGTGAGTACAATGTGAGCCAAAAGTTTTGGAGTGATGCCATCAACATGGCTTGCTACTATAGCAACCGTCTCTATTGCCATGGGAAGTTAGAGAAGACTCCATATGAGATCTTGAATGGAAGGAAGCCCAACATTGCTTACTTCCGGGTCTTTGGGTGTAAGTGCTACATACTCAAAAAGGGGCAAAAACTTGGCAAGTTTGATAAGAGATGTGATGAAGGATTCCTACTTGGTTACTCTACTTCAAGCAAGGCTCATAGAGTGTGGAACTTGGCTAGTGGGCTAGTTGAAGAGGTTCATGATGTCGAGTTTGATGAAACCCAAGGCTCCCAAAGTGAAGATCAAAATCATGATGATGTGGGTGGAGATCAATTGAACAATGCAATGAGGCACATGGATATTGGTGATATTAGGCCAAGGCAAGTTAAAGATGGTGATGAAGTGCAAGTGCCAACTCAAGTTGTGATTGATGATTCCAATGAGGCAAGCTCAAGTGGTACTCAACATGAAGTTCAAGATCAAGATCAAGGTCAAGCAAGGAATGCAAGTGAGCTAGTTCTTCAACCTTCAAGCACCGCAAGAGATCATCCTCTAGATCATATCATTGGTGACATTCAAAGAGGTGTGCAAACAAGATCAAGATTGGCTAGCATTTGTGAGCACTATTTATTTGTGTCATTCATTGAGCCAACCAAGATTGATGAAGCATTGAAGGATCCGGATTGGATAAATGCCATGCATGATGAATTGAAAACTTCACAAGGAATGAAGTTTGGGAGCTTGTTGAGAGGCCGAAGAAGCACAATGTGATTGGCACCAAATGGGTCTTCAAGAACAAGCAAGATCAAGATGGTTTAGTTGTGAGGAACAAAGCAAGACTTGTGGCACAAGGTTACACTCAAGTTGAGGGTCTTGACTTTGGGGAGACATATGCACCTAAGTGGCAAGATTGGAGGCAATTAGAATCCTATTAGCCTATGCTTGTGCACACAACATCAAGCTCTATCAAATGGATGTGAAGAGTGCATTTCTCAATGGGTTCATCAATGAAGAAGTCTATGTTGAGCAACCTCTCGGTTTTGAAGATGACAAGAAGCCCAACCATGTCTACAAGCTCAAGAAGGCATTGTATGGTTTGAAGCAAGCACCAAGGGCATGGTATGAAAGATTGAGAGACTTCCTCCTCTCCAAAGGCTTCGTGGATGGGAAAAGTGGACACCACTCTCTTCACCAAGAAGATAGAAGATGACTTGTTTGTATTGCAAATCTATGTGGATGATATCATCTTTGGTTCAACCAATCAAGACTTTTGTGAAGAATTTGCAAAGGTGATGGCTAGTGAGTTTGAGATGTCTATGCTTGGTGAGCTAAGCTACTTCCTTGGACTTCAAATCAAGCAAATGAAGAATGACAAACTTTGTGAGTCAAGGCAAGTACATCAAGGACATGATCAAGAAGTTTGGATTGCAAGAAGCTAAGGCAATTAGCACACCAATGGGAACCAATGGCGGCTTGGACATTGATGATAGTGGCAAGATGGTTGAGCAAAAGCTATATAGATCAATGATTGGAAGCTTGCTATATGTGACCGCTTCAAGGCCGGATGTCATGTTTAGTGTGTGCATGTATGCAAGATATCAAGCTTCTCCTAGAGAGAGTCACTTGACGGCGGCCAAGAGAGTGTTGAGGTACTTGAAGGGCACTCAAGATGTTGGTCTATGGTATCCCAAGGGGTCAAGGTTTGAGTTGATTGGATACTCTGACTCCGACTATGCCGATTGCAAGATTGATAGAAAGAGTACAAGTGGAACATGCCAAGTGCTAGGAAGATCTCTAGTTTCATGGTCTTCAAAGAAGCAAAATAGTGTGGCACTTTCCACCCACCGCCGAAGCCGAATACATAAGTGGAATTGTTGTGCACAATTGCTATGGATGAAAGCCACCTTCAAGGACTATGGAATCAAGTTCAAGCATGTGCCTTTGTTTTGTGATAATGAAAGTGCAATCAAGGTGACAAACAATCCGGTTTAACATTCAAGAACCAAGCACATTGATGTGAGGCACCACTTCATTAGAGATCATCAACAAAAGGATGATGTGAGCATTGAAAGCATTGGCACCGAAGATCAACTAGCCAACATATTCACCAAGCCTCTTGATGAGAAAAGATTTTGCAAGTTGAGGAATGAGTTGAACATACTTAGCTACTCCAACATGGATTGAAGCACCCTATATATGACGTGCCTCTCCTCCAACATAGCATGGTAAAGTTGATTGTTGCATCTCATGCATCCTTTGCTAGTTGTGTAGACATGTACACATGTGCATCTTGCTAGGCTCATTCATTGCAAATCAAATGAATTTGATGGATGTATGGCACCACTATTATTTCTATGCTTGATTTGATCTAGTGGTGGCATATGACATGTTTGTGAGCTTGTGAACCTAGTGTTAAATCTTTAGCACTTGCTCATGATGTGTATTTCAACATGGTCAAGATAACCCTTATTCTTATGAGGTGTGAAGAAGCTTGCCCTTGGTTCAAACCGAGATACATATTCTAGGCATGTGATTTAGATTTGGCCATAGTTTGATTGACTTGTTTTCTCTCATCTTATATACCCTTGTTGGTCATTGTTGACAAAGGGGGAGAAATACACAAAGAGGGAGAAATAAGTCACAAAGAGCAATGGAAGGGGATTAATTTTTTTATGATATGACCTAACCATGTGCACACAAATAGGGGGAGCAAGCTCATAGACTATTTGTTGCATTTGTACGTGCATACATGATGATATGGAGCATTGCAAGCTAAATTCAATATTCATGCGTGTTTGGTGTATTGCTAGTATAGAACTTGATTGATGAAATGAAGTACTAGCATGCATAGGTGGTCTCTAGACTTAGTGGTTTCTTTGTTCAAAGTACCTTGCTTATAATGTTGATCTCATGAGGTATTTGGAGTTTTGATGGATGTCTAGATTCCCATGGTGCTAAGGAAGGTTTATTATCGCACTCTGATTGGTATCACGCTTCAAAGGTCAATTCTATAAACCTTAGTACCATTTTGGTTGTGATAACTCTTCCACAAGTTATATCTATGCATATGTGCTTGAAAATCGACCAAACATTTGATGCACATATGTAGGGGGAGCTACCGCTACCAAAACCGGAATTGAAATGCTTGTTCAATCCAAGATTCTTGGACAAGCAATTCAATTTCATATTGAATTCAATTTCCATATCTTTGTGAGTGTTTGTGAAGGGTTGTCATCAATTATCAAAAAGGGGGAGATTGAAAGCTCCGGTTTGGTTTTGGTAATTAATGACACTCAATGTTGCTAATGCTTTGCTCTAAGTGTGATTAGATACATAGCAACATGATGGTGGACAATGGAGCATGGTGATCATGGTAATGGACATGGTGGACATGTGAGATGATCAAGCTCCGGAGATGGATGGAAATGCCCGTGGAGATCAAGGCAAAGGTATACTTGATAGGGCTTTCCAGTTTGGTGATCAAGACACTTAGCGAGTGTGATCACATTCAGGATAGACAACCGACTATCAAGAGGGGAATCCACGGTTGACTCGCGGTCCAAAATGCCTCTAGATGTGACTTTGCATGATGCATGAGAGGCTAACTAGAGTGCTAACACTTGCCGATGTGTTCATGAGATGATACACTAACTCCGGTGCTTGAGATGTGATCTACACTGCGGGAGTTGGCACCTATGGCAAGTGGTTTGGACCTTGTATCGAAGACGGCGCTTCATCGACAACAAGGCGACAAGATTGGCAACCTGGCACACGTTGGACGCGCCAGGAGTGTCTGATCGGCGGTGGCAGCGGCGGACGCGGGTGGGCCGGGCGCCGGACGCGCCAGCTCCACGCCGGACGCTACCCAGAGCCGCACCCAGACTGGCTGGGCCGTCGGACGCGTGGGTCGGACGCATGGGTTGTGGGCCGGATGCGTCCGGCGTGCGGTGACTGCGCTGGCTGCTGGGCCGGGATCCTTGCACGCGCCGGACACGGTGGGCCGGGCGTCCGGCGAGCACCGGACCCGACGCAGAGGCATCCCCGGCTGTGCGCGAGCGCCGGACGCGCCCGATGTGAAGACGCCGGACGAGCGACGATGTGAAGGCCGGACGCGGATGATGCTAACGTGGCATTGTTCAAATCCCCAACGCATTCATTTGCCCTGCCCGTGGGGGGTAACGGTCTGATTTTTAGCTTCGGCTATAAATAGATGTGTGGACGGTTTGGGAGCCCTCTTTTGGCCATTTCTTTCACTTCTGAGCATTCTTGAGCTAGAGACTCCCTCTCCCACTCATCTCTTTGATTCTTGATCATCTTGTGAGAGATTTGATTGAGGATTCAAGTGCGTTGCATTGAGAGTTGCATCTAGAGGCACTTGTTCATCGAGTGGGCTGCGGATTCTTGTTACTCTTCGGTGATTCCCGTCACCGTAGACGGTTTGGAGCAGCGGGTGGTGATGAGCTCGACTTGGAGATTGTTCGAGGCCACACTGGGTTCCTGTGAGGGGTTCTTGGTCCTTCCCCGTGGGAGATTCGCGAAAGGATACTCTAGTGGATTGCTCGTGGCGTGTGGATCCTTGTTCTTGTGTGGAGATTGCGGCTCCCCGTCGGGGTCTTCGGCATCGAGCCAATTGAGCGGGCAACTCACCAAGCAAGTGTATCGCCACAACAAGGACTAGCTTGCCGGGAAGCAAGTGAACCTCGATAAAAAATCTTTGTGTAAATTTGTAATTGCCGAGGCTTCGACCTCCTTGTCTTGTGCTTGTGATTGTTTGTAGGTGGTTGTTTCTATGCCGGTGATTGGCCATCTTCATCTCTACGCGGCAGTATAAACATCCATCTCTTCTCCTACATTCCCGCAAAGTAGAATTGCTTGTTGGTCGCCCATGAACCAAACTTGTGTAGCTTAATCACGGTGGTTAGAATTCCTTGTTTGGTCACCCGTGAACCATCCTTGTGTAGCTTAATCACGGTGGTTAGAATTGCTTGTTTGATCACCCGTGAACCATCCTTGTGTATCTTAATCACGGTGGTTGTTGTGTGCTTGAATTGAGTAGTCTATTGCATTGTGTAGGTTGGCTTGCATAGAGTAGTCGAAGCTTTAGCTTTGCACATTTGCCGCCTAGTTATCTAACAAGTTTGTTTAGTGTCTTTGCTAGAATTTTTATTAGGCTATTCACCCCCCTCTAGCCGTTGTGACCTTTCAGCTGCACCTGCGCGTCTAGTGGTAATCCCGTAACCTATAACTAGCAGTAGATCCTGGTTTATGAGGTAGAAAAGTTTTGTTTTCTGACTAGCGTAGCATCCTCATAACCCTTCAAGTACGTCAACTAGAATAGATGGTGCCGCAGGTATTTGGAGAAGACTGTCAGAGATGATCAACCCTTGGTCCATGGACTAGGCTAGCGCTACCATGTCATCTGCTATAGCGGCTTCCCAGGCACCACAGCTACTGGTGCGGGCTAGGCCGATCAAGCTCTTGGCCCTCATTGATAGTATGGCACTACTCCCCCCTTCTTCGATCATTGTGCCCTCGCACTAAAACACGAGCTGAGTTGACACGGCGATGTAGGTGTTTGATGTGATGTCATGTTGAGGGCGATTGGGGTTGCCGGTTCGAAGTATGCCACTTGCCATGCACATGGTGTGCCAGCCAAGCACAGCATATTGCGGAACGACAATCATCAGGAGGAGGTTGTGGTTGATGTCATCGGGATCATAGTCGTTGACGGTGATGATCCAGAGGTTGTTCTCGCGTTTGTATTTGTGGATGGGTGCTTGTTGTAGGTGATGTAGATGTTGATCTGCTGTCGCTTGTCCAGCAGATCGCCTCGAGTTGGCTGGCCGAAGTACTCGGTGATGCAATCAGTGTGCTCTGTGTTTGGGGCTGATTTGATCCTTGTCAGGTGCATGTACCACGGATGCATTATATCTATTGGATGAAAGATTATATACCCGGTTTTCATGTCGTAGAGGGCAGGAGAAGTTCTGGTTGCCGACCTTTACAGCGCTTGTTGCAGTGGTATATGCACCGGGAGAGAACTGCCTCTGAAGGCTGTTGCATTTGTTGGTAGGTACACGGGTGTAGAAGGGGTAGCATCTCCTTAACCTGCATGTTGTCCTCCTTCACTTGATCTACAACGATCTCCTTTGTTTGTTTTTCCTTAATTATTGGTGTAGTGCTGAAAACCTGTGGTGTGTTGTTCGCTGGTGAAATTGGATCTATAATGGATGGAGAGGTGCTGCTATCAAATAAATCTTGTAACTTCCGCGTCCACCCATCGATGAAGTTGTCCGCCGCGTCCTCTTTGGGATGTGCACGTTTGATCAGGTTAAGGCGGCCCCGAGATTTGCGTAGTTTGCACTGAGCTTGTCGAAGTGGTTGTTCATGTTGGCGGAGAAGGTCGCGATCTACTTCTTGATGTTGGCGATCATGGTGGTGGTGGCCATCGGATTGTTGCCTAATGGATCAATATGGTCTTCAGATACCAAATGTAACTTGCATGGCAGCTTGGGGCTAGCTGCGGCATGGCTGCAGGCAGCGGCACTGGCTAGGGGCGGTGGCACTAGGGTTAGGGCAGGGCGGCAACGCACGGTGTAGAGAGAGAGAGAGAGAGAGAGAGAGAGAGAGAGAGAGAGAGAGAGAGAGAGGCACAGAGAGCTAGAGAGCTGGAATAAGGGCCTTTCGGCTATTTCTTTCTTGATCGCAATGATTGCATGCCGCCAGTACTTATAGTTCTATCAAGACATGGCACCAAAGCAACTTAGAAGATCCTTATAGGATTTGGATTCTCCATTTCTAGCAAACTCAAACTCAACCCCTTAACTAACTGACTCTTTCCTCATCTACTAAGACTCGATAAGGTAACTTGATAATGATGACGACAGTGGCGGCGACCTGTCCACTAGGGCGTACGGCCCCTTAGGGCCTGCTGATTGGGCCCTGGGCCCTAGGCGTGTGACAGTCGACTTTTTTGACAATGCAAACGCGAGCTTTATTAATTCAAGACAGTTACATCGTTTAGTGCAAACTCAAGAATGAAACTAGAGGGCTCCTCCTGCCACGTACAATTTTTCTTGGTTTGTATAGCTCGCTTTGCCAACTCGTGCACTACACGATTTGATTCTGAGCTGCAATTTTCAATAGGAATTTCCTTAAAACCGCTCCACATAGACTACATTCGTAGTAGATGACAGCCGCCGAGTTAGCCAAAAATTCTCTTTCGTTCATAGTTTCCACCACTCCCATACAATCCAATCCACCTGAACGACTTGTCTATGCTTCCAATACGTTGTGATAGCAGAAGACAGACGACTAAGTGCTAGTCGAGAGATAGACTTCCCTATAATCCGACTAGGTCGGTCCTTCCTGTTTTGATGAGCTTGGTACCTTGTCTCGTGCCTTCAAGCGGAACCGTGAGCCATACCTATATGGTTATATATATGTCTGTCCAGATGTTATTTAGCTTTTTTTTTTCCTTTGGAAACAATGAAATAACATATTCCCACCAATGACTATATACGAAGATAACTCTCCCTGCAACTTGTATTTACTGAAGATTTACTACATGCATGATGGCTTGGAATTTCTTGCCAAATAACTGATCCAGCTTTGGCACTTTCTGCCACCCTGACCGAAAGAAGACCAAGAGTTTTATTTAAATTATGCTGCGCTTTTATATTTTGGAGGAAGTGTGTTTCCTGAAAGTTGCAGGTTCTTTTTGTGCTTTCTGAGGAAGAAAAGATAGCTCCAAATGCAAGTTCTTGGCATTTACCACACTAGTTCATCAACCTGTGCTCCCTTACAGGTTAAAAATTTCTTATATTAAGTATATTTTTTCCTCTATACTAACATTCTAAAATAATTTGTATTTAACAGGTACGCTTTGATCGATATTTAGTCGTGATAATCTATAAATTATTGGTTTATATGCATTTTTCATCCATATTCATTGATTTTTTTTCTTTACATGGCAACTACGTGTTTCTCCAATATATAGACATTTAGTTGAAGTATTTGCTTAAACTTTGATGGCTTTAGCTACTTTCTATATCTTGATGACTTGAACCTAAATTTTCATTCTGCTTTCCAAAATTTATTGCTTATCAATTGCGCAGACCTGTTTATAGTCTACCGATTCATGAGTAACAATTTCTAATAAATCTTTTTTCCTAGCAACATATGTATTTAGTTGAAACAAAAACTAAAGTATATAAACTCTTATTTCATCCTTTTATGTAAATAATAATCAAAACCCATATTTGAACTTTTAGCTTTGATCTAATTGTTATAATATTTCATAGACATACTAATTTGAAATTCTAATGCTTATTGTATCGTTTATCCAAAAAATTTATTTTTATTTTATTAACAAAATATTATATGCCTTAGGCTACCCTATTAGTTCTTATGGGCGCATAAATAGTTGTCCCATTATGCACCAAGCTACTCAAGATGTTGAATTTATTATATCATATTATTATTATTATTATTTTATTAAACTAATAATGCTTAAAATTAAGTTTCTAATATTCATATGATATAATGATTTAATTAAAATGATTAAACTTTTTCCAAGATAACAACTTAGATCAACTCCAACAGTTTGGCAAATATCACTTGGCAAATCTCGAGTTTTGCCAAGTCTCAAACCCATTTGCCAAGTGAAGAAATAGCCCTTCTCCAACAGTTTGCTATATTTGGACTTGGCAAATTGAAAATTAGTGGCTCAGAGCATCTCCAAGAGTTTGCCAAATTTTATTTGAACTTCTAAAACTTTTTTGCCAAGTAAAATTAAACCTCTTCTCCAAGAGTTGTATATTTTTAACTTGTCAAAACCAAACGTAGAGGCAGATATGCAAACGTAGAGGCGGTCACCATTTGATCTTTTTTGTTCTTATTTGATATATGCTAATTTGCTTTTTTTTCTATAACCCATGAATGGTGAAAAATGTAAAAAAATCAATCATATATTCCTAACAATATATAGTATTTTTATATAGTTTATGTATATATTTTAGCTACTATATGGATCACTAGAAAAATTACGTAGTTTAAATAAGAAAATGAACATGCACGTACACAACTAACTTGCAAGGCAGCAAGCAAAACGATTGGATGACCATGCGCCCGGGAAGACCGGCGGGGGCCCGGCGCCGTGATGCCAACTCTTTGCGCGCGCGCATATTTGCGCCACCAAGGTGGATATTTGCCAAGCTTCCCAAAATGCCAAGTGCTTTTGCCAACTTGTTGGAGCCTGTTTTTTGTAGTTTTGCCAAAAATCTTAGGATGCCAAGTGCTTTTGGCAAACTGTTGGAGTTGCTCTTACAAAATTGAATCGTAAATGTTAATATAAGTGAATTGTAAGTGTTGTTACTGTGTGGCATGCTAAGGATATGTTTCCTCACCCGATAATCTTATAAATTAAATATTTTTCCTAATATATAAATGTCTCTTTGGTCTACACAATGGAAGGGCTTTGTTCATGGTTTTGATTTAATAGTGGTGAAAATTTATATATTTCAAATATATGTTTAGGTACAAATTAAATTATTGATGTTGAATTATTTTTCTTAATAGCTTATATTAGCATTTACATGTATATTTGAGAGATTTTACTTAAATTTATGGTACAAATTATATAGGTATATAATGCTTTATCTTATCTTTCATAATATGATAGAGTTGGACAATTAAATGAAAAATATTGTGGGATTAGTTGAATTGTCATTTATAATTTGGAGTTTTAATTTTTCCATAAAGCTTTATTGATGATCCCCAATTTTAATTTTATAATACTAATTCTCTTCTGTAGTTTATAATTACCATGGTCTCCTAATTTTATTAGCATCATTAGCATGTAAACTCGAAGTAATCCAATGACATCACTATTAAAGTGAACAAAAAGTTTATACATGATGCTCAATATAAGGATTATATAAGACTTAATTGTTTGAAGTAATCAAAGACCTTTGCACTAAGGATCATGTCATGACTTATTTGTTTGCCAAAATCAATTAAGATTGCATCCCATACTCTATTGATTGTTGCTTTGATTTTTTACAATTCTTTCCTAGTCTAATGTCGCTTAAGGATTTACTTCTGAGCTCCGTTGACGCAAACAAGTTACTGTCTACCAAATCGGAAACCTCATGCATTTTGTATCACGATGGCCTGGATATAAAGTAGAGCCCAGAGGATGGTGAAACTTGCAGCAAAGCTAAGCAGAACAAAGCAACTTGCTGCCAAACGAAGAAGAGTTCCGATGGGTATAGAAGACATTGTTTATGGAGAGGAGCAAAATCCAATGAAAAGAAAGTAGCAAAGGCTGCTTGGCCAATAGTCTGCACCTCAAGAGATCAGGGAGGCATGGGTGTCCTCAATCTGCACTCTCACAATGAAGCACTCATCCTCAAGCACCTGCACAAGTTTTTTAACAAGGATAATTTGCCATGGGTGACCTTGATCTGGGATAAGCACTACAGAAATGGGAGGCTGCCTGATTCAACAAGCAGGAAGGGATCCTTTTGGTGAAGAGACACCCTGAAAATCCTAGACAAGTATAAATGCATAGCAATTGTCTCAGTCAAGAATGGAGCAACCTGTTTTTTTTTTTTTTTTTTTTTTTTTTTTTTTGGATGATCTCTGGAATGGCAAGGTGAGAAAGTTGGACTTACCTGAATTGCATTCTTTTGCAAAGTCCAAAACAATCAGCCTGCAAAAAGCTCATGAAGCAGTCAGCTGCATTGACCTCTTCAATCAGCCCCTGTCTATACAAGCTCATCAGCAATTTCTACAGCTTCAAGAGGAACTCTCAACTCTCAGTCTGACAGAGATGAATGATAAATGGACCTACATTTGGGGTTCAGCAAATTTCTCCTCTTCAAAGGCTTACAAACATTGGCTGGGCAGCAACAGGTGGACCCTATTTTTAAGTGGCTTTAGAAAACCTCATGTCAAGGTAAGCATAAGATCTTTTTTTGGCTAATCTTGTGGGATAAGCTGAGCACTAGAAATATGATGAATAGAAGAGGCATACACCTTGAAGAGCTCCAATGTGTTCTTTGCCAGCAACAAATGGAGGAAACAGTCCAACACCTCTTCTTCCAGTGCCCCTTTTCAAAACAATGTTGGGATATTATAAACTTCCACTACAATGATTCTCTACCAATCAATCCAATCTTTCAAGCATGGAGGGCCCATCTTAATGTTCAGTTTGCACTGGATATCTTCATCCTTTTCTGCTGCGGTATTTGGATGGTACGAAATGATGTTATCTTTAGAAACAAAGCCCACAAATTCAAGATTGCCGAAGATACATCGGGTTGGAAGCTTCTATTCTGTTATATAGAATCAAGGCTAGTTAGCCCCTTTATTGGAATCATGGCTGTCTTCCAATCTGTAACTTGCCGGTGCTGCTGTTTCACTTTCTTTGTACCCTGATTCTCCCGCTCCTTCTTTTTCTGTTCCATCTTTCTTTTTGTAATATGTACTTGTTTTGCTTCTCAATAAATTTTCAGTAGGAGCCTCTGGCTCCTCCTGCCTTTTCAAAAGAAAAATGATCTAGCCGACAAGGATAATGAGTTTGCCACTCTGTCATCTAAGCCAGTGTCAAGGAAGAGGAAGTACGTTGAACGAAGCGTCGAAGCCCCACTGTATTGCGAGCAGGCTGCGGTCTCGGCTCTACATGCCATGAGACCATTAACTGATCAGGATCATGTGGATCTCTTTTGATGCCCGAGTGCAGGCTCAGTCCCTTCAGTGACGAAGTTCTTGCTCATTTCACTTACAAGCAGTTCATGGTATGCGAGTGAAGATATTCAGTTTCAGTAGGTGATTGTTGCGGCAGTCTTTTGCAGAGCTGTGTTTTAGAGCATAAAACTATGTTGCAGCCATTGGTAATGAAATCGACAGTATTTGTGCCATTAGTGGATTTGTTGTGCTAGTCTCTGATGTGAGGCGTTGCGGTAGCGTTCAATCTGGGCGTTCGGTTTTAACCGAACCGAAATTTCGGTTCGGTTCGGTTTATGCAAATTCGGTTTCCAAGAAACATGCACCGATCGGTTTGTAAAAAATCCAGAAACCGACGAGTTCGGTTCGGTTTTTTAGTTCGGTTTTTTTGGTTTTTACCGAAAAACCGACCTCCAGAAACAACAGAGAGCAGTTCAGAACTGAATACATTCATGCAAGCCAAATATTACATAGATGCACACATAGAAAGTACTGAATACATTCATGCAAAGTTCAGCACTCCAGAATCCAGATTGTAGTTCTAATTTATTACAAACTCAAATAGTCAAAATTGCAGTTCAAACTAAACTTGATAAATGAATAAATGATAACAAGCCACACCACAGAACTTGTCAACTTGATAACATAACATGCAGCAAGCTCCAACAGCCAACAGGCAACAGCAAAGAAAGCAAGCTCCATTCCATTCGGCCCTCCCTTCCCTCAAGTTGCAGTAGTGCTGTCCTTAGAAATGGCCAGGGCACCCATTTCTGCAACAAGTGATAATGTTTCAGTTAGTAATTAATGCAATAAGTGATCATGATGAACAATAGGAATGCAGCAAATGTTACAAATTACCTTCTTCAAGCTTGGCCATTGCTTCTGAGTCCTCTTCAACTTCACCTGGGTAGTCGTTTGCACGCAGCCAATCATTTGCACAAACAAGCCGCTCAACCATTGTTGATGTCAGTGAGGTCCAAAAATCATCTAGTGTTCTTCCACTTGCACTGAAGGCTGACTCAGAGGCTACTGTAGAGATAGGAATTGCCAACAGATCACGGGCCATGCGAGACATTATGGGAAATCTAGTAGCATTGACCTTCCACCATTTCAGAATGTCAAAACCATTACTAAGCTCCTCATTATCTTCTCGAAAGGTACTTATCAAGTTCAGATTTCACACCGCCATTCCCACCCCGGTATTGTTCATCCGTTGTAGCAAAGAGCTCATCACCCGTGCTCACTGCTGGTGTTTCTTGATTTTCAGAAGGGGCCTTGTCACTTGGAGTTGGAGCATAGAGTTCTTTGTACTCCTCAAACAGAGAACGAAAAGACTTGTTCACTGTTTCCCACAATTTTGGTCCTATGTCATCACCAAACATGACCGTAGTTGCCATCTTGACATAATTAGAAAGTTTGAATCGAGGGTCAATAGCAACACAAAAGAAAATGACAATGTTCAGCAATTGATCCCCCTTGTCTCTCTCTCCTCTCTTCTCTCTATCCCCCAGCCTCTCTCCATATTTCTCTCCCCAATATTTGTAATACTTCACTAGCATTTTCTTGCCCATTTCCTGACATAGTGTGTCCTCACTGTTACACCATTGTCTCAACAAAACCAAAACATCAGCAATCTCATGAAAATATGTGTGAGATGTTGGACGACTAGTGGTAGAGACACGGAGGGTCAGATCATAGAAGTGTTGAAGAAACTTAGCCATTTTCCTTGCTTTTTCCCAATCTTGTTTGGTTGGAACTCCTGGACCATTGTCACCCTCTAACTCTAACTTATAGTAGGGGTCTTCATCACTATACCTTTCAAAGGCCTTTTCATAATGTTGTGCAACATTTAGCATGAGGTAAGTGGAGTTCCACCTAGTGCAAATATCTAGGTTCATCATTGCTTTGGTCTGAACCTTTGCTAACTCAGCACATCTCTTGAACTTTACCAACCTAGATGTTCCACATCTAATATACTTAACAGCAGCCCGAACACGAGCGACTGATCTATCAATTTCTTTCAGCCCATCACTTCCTACTAGGTTGATAATATGTGCCATACACCTAATATGCAGGTACTCTCCTTCAGCAAAGCAGCCTTTTGATTCAGTCAGTACCCTCTGCATGTACTTGATTGCACCATTGTTTGCACTAGCATTGTCTACTGCTATTGTGAAAACACTCTCAATTCCCCACTCAGCCAAGCAATTTTCCAAAGATTTCCAAGTAGATAAAGTACCAACACTACTAGTACCAGCACCAGGTTGTAGTTGCAAAGTACCTTGACTATCTACTGTTTCTTTGTTAGGATTTTTCTTGCACACTTTCAAATGAGTCTTCATGGTGGACGTACCATTTAATTTTGTGTCGCAAATGTAGAGTTTCTCAGATTGCACTTGGCTCTCTCCTCCCCATTAGCAATTTTGACCTTGCTAAAGTGCTCCCAAACATCCGATCTTGGATTCATGGCCTTCCTTTTCCGCTTTCATTTTCATCTCGCCACTCCTCTCCATCCTTGTCCTTGGGCTGCTTCCTTGTCACTCTCCTTCTCCAAATCTACAACTTCGGTCTCATTATCATTCAAGCGAGGTGTCGGGGTATCAAGAATCAAGTTTCTTCAGCCCCCATCTACAAGAGTTCAAACCAAAAAACAAGCAATGTATGCTTCAGCCTTCAGATCGACAGATCGGATGAACTAATCAACTAACAAGTCTACAAATCACAAGCAAGCAAAGCAACCAACAAGTTAAGCAAGAAGAAGTGAAGAGCTCTGTTCTTACATTGAGGACCGCTCGTTTGCAGCCGTCGTAACCGAGGAACCCGACAACGGAGCACCGCGCCCGCCGCTGCCCGTGCCCGTCGCCCGCTTCCGCTTGCCAACCGCCGCCCGCCTCGCCTTACCCGGGCGGTGGCGCTTCGCAGTGCCGCGCCCGCGCCGCGCTTCGGGCCGCCGCTTTCCCCGCGCCCTTTCCGCCCGCCGCGAGGCCGGTGTCCCTGCGTCGCGCGAGCGCGGCCGGCGTCTCGCTTCGGCCGCGCGACCCGCCCTCGCCGCCGCCGCTTCCGCTCGCTCGGCGCTCGCTTAGGTTAGGGTTGACCGGGGATGGGGAATCGGGGATCGGGAATCGGGGTGGGGGGCCGGGGCTTCGGTTTGGTTTCGTGAGGCTTTACCGGGCCGAGTAGAGTGGGCTGCCTCCTCAGTCCTCAGCGATTCTGATACGAGAGCTCGGTTATTTCGGTGTTCGGTTCGGTTTGACAATGAAACCGAAGCCGAAGCCGAACACCGAACAACAAAAAAACAGAAACCGACACCGAACCGAAAAACCAAAAAACCGACATTACGGTTCGGTTTCGGTTCGGTTCGGTTATTTCGGTTAAAATGTGCCCAGATTGAGGTAGCGTGCAGTGCGCTTAATGTACGATTCAGGCTATGCGAGATTGCGAGTGAAGACGTTCAGTTTTCAGCATATTTCTAGATGGAGACTGTCTTGTTCTGGTTGAAACCATGACTGGCGAGCAGATCAGAGTTGTCCGAGCTGCACTCTATAACATTGTGAGAAGAAAAAATGCATCGGTAAGATCAGTTATATCTTCAACACCGTTAAATATAGCCTTCAGGAGATCTCTGACAGGTGTGATCTTGCAAACATGGCATAATGTAGTGGCTATGGCAGCAAATATGTAGCTGACAAATCAGAGGGACCGTTTTGTGTGGAGGCTACATCAGAACAGGTTGTTTTCTGTCAAATCGATGTATCGAGCTCTATTAGGATCACAGGCTATACCTTATAATACTTTAATCTAGAAACTAAAACTACCTCTCAAAATAAAAGTTTTCATGTAGTACTTGTACAAGGGAGTAATTTTAATCAGAGATAATTTAGCACGACGACAGTGGCAAGGAGAAAGAAAATGTTGCTTTTGTTCCTGCAATGAATCTATTCAACACCTATTTTTTGACTGTCATTTTGCTAAGTTTATCACCACCAATCAGTGTACACAATATATTTACAGGCTGGTTGAAAGGGATAAATAGGAAGCTGAAATCTCGGATCATTGTGGGTGCAAGTGCTCTGTGTTGGACAATCTGGCTAACCAGAAATGATGTGATTTTTAGCAAGGCTGTAGTACCATCTTACTTGCAGGCTATCTTCAGGGGGACCTATTGGACTAGGTTCTGAGAAAGAAGAGGAGGATCACCGTTTGATGAAGATAGGTTGTAAGACCATTGAGACAACCGCAATGGAAGTGTTTGCCACACATGGCTGGAACTTTAGTAATAGAATTGCCTTATAGTGCTGGTTTTCAGTCTTTTATTATCTTCATGGCTCAAAACTTTGCCTTTAAGATACACTAGACCTTTTTCTTTTAACTTTGTAACAATGAACGGCTATATGCATTGATCAATGCAGAGGCTGAGATATTAATATATTCCCTTTTCTAAAAAAAAAGAGTTGTCCGAGCTGCAGAGGAGAGGCCCAGTCATTGCAAAATATTATCTTGTATACCCGATCATAATCTTTTTACAATGCGAAGAAGTAACCATTGTTGCTCATCGTATCGAATATGGTCATATTGACAGACAAAGTATACTTTAGATTACATATGAAATTTATCTAGCAATCAGTGCACACATACATAACAGGAACTGAACAACATTCAAGATACAGTTTCGAAGAAAACAATAACAAACTGAGAACTTGTGAAACTTACATCTCGTCGCAATTTATCCTACCAAGTGGCTTAATGTGTAGTTGTCTGTTTGGCCCATTTTGCCCATGTAACAACAGCAAACACATAGACCTTGTCAATTGCTATGTCGAAAAGGCGAAAGTGAGTAATCCTCCATGATTTTATTGATTATGATGAGACAAAACACCACCCAGATACCTACCACATATCCAATGCCATGTCCAAAGGAAAATTTAAGTACCACATGTTCATCATTTCTCTTTTGACCTCCATTCTTGTTCTCTGTTGTTGTCGGTGCAATTGCAATTCTTGTGAAGAGGATATCCATACAGACCAACGTTGCCATCATATATAAGAGGATTCTGTGTGTAGAGGGTGTCAGCTGTGGGCCTGATGGGATTCTTCCCGTGAGATTGTTTGCGACAAGTCCATGGAGCTTAAAGAGGTCATATTTGAAAGCCCTTGTGGGTGGGGTGGGGGGCATTGGCCCCCTTGGCTTTGCCGCTTGAATAGACGACCCATCTGACAAAATGTAAAACATGGCCTTTGCACTCCAAATTTAGATGAAACAAGCCTCCAAGAAGGGTAATAGTAGCTGGAATGCTTACTGTGAAATTATTCCATATGTTTCTAAAATTAGTTGTAGCTTTCTTGATAGCATATTGTTACCTAATATTAGTGTTGTGGCCCTCCTTTGTTGATTACACGATGGTAATTTTCCCTCCAAATAATGGTTGGCTAAATTCAATGCAGCCATATTCAGGTCACAAATGTTTGTTGGTTGTTGCCTGACAAAAGGTTCCTGGAGATGTCCAATACATAGAGATTTACAGGCAGCAGGGGTACTACCAGTTAGCTAGTTTGAATCCAAGTGGAGCTCCTGTAATGATATCATATTTTTCAAATTTGTTGGCAATATGCCATTGATTCCATTCTTAGAAAAGGACAATGATGTTGCCTTTGAAAATATAGTAGGAAACCAATTGGGAAGCCTATCAAATATAGATGTGTTCGATATGTCTAGCTCAAGAATATTAACCTGGGACTGTAACAGGTGAAAATGCCCTTTCGACTCTGAAGGGAGGTAGCCACTCAGGGTCTAGTGCGATCTTCAACGAATTACATGACAAGTCAATAAATTTCAATATTTTTAGGAAACAAAAATGTTGTTGGGTGATTACACCATCGAGATTATTGTCGCTGAGGTCTAGGTACTCCAAAGTATTGAGTGCACCGAGCTCAGAAGGCACAGAAGTAATATTAAATTAGTACGTCATATGACATACCGAAATAATATTAAATTAGTACGTCGCACGAGATGGTTTTTTGTGCTTAATAAGCCGATTGATGCTGTTTTGTTGTGGGAGAAAAGCACCATAGTATTGATGATAAGTTCAAGCAAATAGGGCTACACAATTATAGGATCTAGCAAGATGGCCAAACGTAGTACATCGTAGGAGAGAAGTTAAATTGTAATATGTGATCTGGCAAGATGACCAAACTTAGTACATCAAAGAAGAGAAATTAAATTGTAAGAGTTATGCTCCAGTAGACCTCTTTCTAAAAATTGCACGGACCCTAAAGCATACTTAAATTTAAATAGTAATAAAATAATTGCTTATTAATCTGCCCGGCTCGGCCCGGCCCTGCCCTACGGTGCTTAATTCAACCAGATTCGGACACCGGCGGCTCATCGTTTCGTCAATCATTATGTCGACGACGGGAGGCGGTCCTTCTCGCCATGCTTGCTGAATCTCTAGTGTACGTGTGCCGTGCGCACGACACCACTAGTACGCTGGTGAACTTTCCTAGCGCCACCCAATTTTTCTACTAGCGGGTTGAAACGAGCTGGCGTTGGTAGAAACAAAAAAGTGGGCCCCACAGGGCCAAACCGTCTGTGTAAGCCGATATATGCAGACGGTTTTGTCATATCAACCGCTAGTACAAATGTAGCCTTTGTACTAGCTGTTTGCATTACACAACCGCCTGAGAAAACGCTCTTTGCACTGGCGGTTTTTCGGGGGATACGCTAGAACAAACAGTAAGTTTACACTAGCATCTTGTCGTATGACCAGCCTGCATAAATTGGGTTTCTAGCAACGTTGGTAGTTCCAGCCGCCTGTAGCTTAACGTTGGGGCAACAAAAAAAAAAGAATCTTCAATTAGAAACGGTGAGGCTATATATCCAACTAATCATAGTAGCAAAAATATAATAAAAATCGTCCAGCTGCACATCACCGGCTGAAGGCTAATATTTAAAGTTGTAATAACCAAATCGTTTACACTTTGGTTCCCATCTTACAACCCAAACACAGTTTTCTTTCTCAACCTTATAGCAAGCTAAACCATTCATAGTTTCATCGAAACAAAAGATGCAGCAAAACATCTACTGCTGCCTGATGGCCCTGACTGATTTTAAAATCCTAACATACTCGAAGAATAAGGAAGACAAATCGCCCTCCAAACCCTTACTATCAAGCTCATTCCAAGGACTACCACCAATGACAAGATCAACACCACCCATATCTCTAACAAGCTTCACAATGTAATCATGTGACCTCACATCCTCAACCTGTGTTAGACGGCCAGTCTGCGTCTCATCCCACCAATCCTTTAGAATTGCCCTGCTGTACTTACATTTCTCTACTGCAATAACTTCCTTCATGGGTATACCAAGCCGGTAGAGAGCCACCTCTGCTCCTCCGATGCCAGAGAATAATGACAGCACCTTTATGCCTTGTGGGTACATACCCTTGAGGACTGAGAGAAAGTAAGCAACACTATCAACCTGAAATGCACTACCTAAACCATGATACCTCTCTGCGACGTCCCGGCATCTGGTGTGATGTTTCGGAAAGCCAAGTAGAGACTCTACCTCCGTAGGCTCTAGCTCAGCAACCATGTTTTTGCTAGCCCAGACGAGATTCCATTTCCTACACAGCCTCATCACCTCATTTTTTATTTCTAAAGGAGGTGGATTTGAAGTGGCTGCAAGGGTTCTAAAGATTCCGAGACACAGTCCTCCACCAGCATAATGCGTTTGGATGGTATTGAACTGTTTCCTTGTGTCCCATGATGGCCACCATCGCCCAAACTGAGGAAATTTCTCTTGTATTGTCCTTGGCTGTTCTGGGATGAGACGTGACCTCTTTTTAGCTGGCAGATTATGTATGCAAAATCTTTTCCTTGTAGATGCACAAAAGTCTTTTGCGTCCACAAACTCTGGCTCAATACCATACAAGTGTTCTCTTATGGTAGTCCACACACCTTTTTTAGCATGAGAAGAATTCTCGTAGTAGAAGTATGGTGGACCATATATAGCATCTGCATGAGTAGAACTTCCCTGTGCTTGACCATCCATGAACCTTCTATTGTTTCTCCCACCATATGAGTTATCCTGCAGTATTGCAAACAAAATTCCAATATTAGACCAGTAAACAAAGTTCTCTATAGTGCCTATTACAATTCAACAACTCAGTTTTAAATATAAGCATTGTTATTACATTATCTAGTCTCTCTTGAAAGGAGAACACATCATGATTGTTAAGGATGGTCTAGAACATATTAAAACTGCTATTGAAAATAATCGTCAAAGCGTGGCTTACTGGACAGCAGCACCAAAATTATTCTGTGACCTTTAATACTTGCATCATTATAGACAGACTCTTTTCCATAGGTGATAACATGCCCAATTTTGTTTAGAGAGAAAAAATGATTTTACAAATGTGAGAGTTGCTACAGGAGGTCTGGTCCTCCAACCAGAGCTCTGGTGGTTTTACTATAAAATGATTTTACAAACGTGCGAGTTGCAACAGGAGGTCTGGTCCTTCAACTGGACCTCTGGTTCTGCGCACACCAACGTGAGAGAAAAGCTGTCTGACATGGCGAAATCACTATCGGAATGGAGCAAAAACACATTTGCGTCCCCCCGCAAGGAGATCCGTAAACTTGGAAAACGTCTGTTGGGGCTAAGAATCAATGGCGCCACAAGGTCGAATTCTCAAAGAAGAAAGTGATATCGAACACAGATTATGTGAGCTGTTCGAAAGACAAGAAATAGTGTCTCGACAGCATTCTAGAGTGGATTGGCGTCAGGCATGGGATCGAAACACATCCTTTTTCCATGCAGGGGCCACTTCTCGGAGGAGGATTAATACAATTAAATATCTTATGAGGCAAGATGGAACTAAATGTGAGGACCAATCAGAGATTAAAGAGATGGCTCCTCGTTATATATGGAGTTGTTTACAACTGAACCACCGGCTGAAATAGAAAAAGTTCTGGAGGCTATTCCTTTGCGAATTGATGAAACAACTAATGAAGCTTTATGCAAGTCTTATTCTAATGAAATTAAAGAGGCGCTCTTTCAGATGGGACCAACAAAAGCCCCGGGTCCTGACGGCTTTCCAGCCTTAATTTATCAGATGCACTGGAACATGTTACAGGATGATATATGTGAAGACGTGAGAATTTTTCTACAAGGGGAGGACATACAAGTGGGTCTCTGTGATACAACAATTGTTCTTATCCCTAGGAAGTCAAAGCCGGAGCATCTAACAAATTATCGTCCAATCAGTCTATGAAATGTGTTGTATAAAATTGCATAAAAAGTTTTAGCAAACAGGCTAAAGGGGTTACTATCAAGTATAATTGCAGAAGATCAGAGTGCCTTTGTTCCTAGAAGGCTGATCACAGATAATGTGATTAACACCTTGCAATGCATACTGCAGACATATAGCAGAGGGTCCGGCCAAAAGATCAACTTGCACAAATCATCCCTATACTTTGGTCAACACTGTCCTGCTGATATTAAGCAAAAGGTAATTGATTCTTTGAATGTGCATAATGAAGCCCTACAGACTACTTAACTAGGCATGCCAACTTATTTCAGTCATTCAAAAAGAAGTGCTTTCAATTTTATTCCAGAGAACGTGTGGAAACGTATCCAGGGATGGAGTGATAGGCCTCTGTCTAGAGCAGGAAAGGAAATTTTGCTTACATCTGTGGCACAGGCCATACCCGCATATGTCATTAGCTGTTTCCATCTGCCTGACTGCATTTGTGATACAATGAGAGCAACAATTTCAAACTTTTGGTGGGGTTTTGAAGGAGGCAAAAAGAAAAATGCATTGGCTTTCATGGGATTGGTTGACAACTCCAAAGTTTATGGGAGGAATGGGCTTTACAGATATGAAGGTCTTCAATCAAGCAATGCTCGGTCACCAATGTTGGAGGTTGCTAACAGAACCTGATTCTTTATGTGCAAAGGTTCTCAAAGGGAGATATTACATAGCGTAGTTTGATGTTTGGGAAAAGCCTCCTACATCATGGCATCCTCTGGAGAGTGGGTAATGGACAAGAAATTAGAATCATGAAGGGTAAATGGATTCCTAATGCATCCTGTTACCCTGTTCATCCCATTGTCCAAATACCTGACGGTCTTACAGTGAACGCTCTAATGGATGCATCATCTAGGCTATGGAATGAGGAGTTGGTACGCATATGCTTTAATCCTGCAGTTGCTGAGAGCATTCTAAATATTACTCAGCCATAATCAGGTCCCAGATTATGTATCCTAGCCATTCACTAAGTAGGGCATGTACACGGTGAAATCAGCATACGTCATGACTAAAAGTGAAGCAGTACAGCTAAAAGCTAGCATTAAGGGTATAGGAGAATCATCAAATCAAGTATGTACTGCAAAAGAATGGAAGAGTATGGAGTATCAAAGTTCCACCCAAGATGAAAATTGTGATGTGGCGATTTGCACATAATTGCCTCCCAACTGGACAACAACTCAAACTAAGAAACATCTCAGTTGATGATCTGTGTTGTCATTGTGGGCGAATTGAAACTGTTGAACATGCATTTCCTAATTGTCAATATGCTGTTCAAATATGGAAAGAGGTGAAGAAGTGGTTTCAGGTGTTTGATCAAACACTTTGTGTCGCCTCGCCAATGGTTTTTTGAAACCTTGGCTATTTGCACAGAGAGAGCATATTGGTGATTTCCTTTTGGTATATCTGGGAAGCAACTGTATAGTTGAAAAAACACTTGCATGTGTGGATATGGTGCGGCTGCACATGTATGAAGCTATCATTTCCAACAGGTGTGACTCCTTTAAGCCGAAGCAATGGAATCCACCGCCAGAAGGATGGGTTACGGTAAATGTTGATGCAGCGGTGTTCCACAAAGTTAATCGTACGGGATTGGGAATTATGATCAGGAACCACATAGGAGATTTCTTGGCTGCTAGTAGACAAGGTATCGACAAGATAACAAACCCTGAATTAGCGGAGACTATTGCTTTTAGGCGGGCTGTGCTCTTTGTTTCAGGGCATCCTTATAGCCATGTTATAATTGCATCTGATTGTCTTTCTTTGGTTCAGAAGCTCCGTTCGAGATACAAGGATCGCTCCCATATTGGAATCATTGTTGAAGATATCAAGAAAGCAACTTGTATTTCTTCTGTTGTTTTCTCTTTTATTCATGTAAGCAGAGAGTGTAATGAGGTAGCTCGTGTTCTTGCTAGGTCTGCCCACCAGCTTTCTCAGTCATGCTGGTTTCATGTAGCCCCTGGGTTTCTATGCTATGCCCTTTGTAAGGATCAGCTTATTTAATGAAATGTTGCGTGTTACACTTGAGAAGGGGCAGGCTGCAGGTTTCAAAAAAAGCTCAAGTTTTATCGACTAGAGCACACATCTAGCACATGGTGGCCGGCTGCCGTTGGTTTGCTGGTGACCAGGTAAAGGACAGAAAGCAGCATATACATGTGAGCTAGAGGAGAGAAAGGAAGTGACGTCCACGGGAACAAGACACGCGGAACCGATCGAGTCAAATAAGCGCAGCCTAATAAAATTTCTAGATGCGCTACGATCATCCACAAGCTAATAAGGAAAAACAAATTGTTTATTATGTTGGAGTGGGACATGCATAGCAACGTGTGTAGTGAGCAAAAGCAAGGCAAGAGTAGGGTAACGGACATCGTCATTTGTTTCCAGCTATGAACATAAGCAGCAGCACGAGTAAACTCTGTTTATTCCAATTATAAATCTATCCGTAGATTCGTATACTTACCAAAGACCAACCACTATAAAAATTTAAAGAATGACGGATGATCGAGAACGACCAACAATCTAATATTGTTCTTTCTCTACAAAAAAAGGATAGAGAAATTTGAAGAAATAGCTAAGTTTGTTAAATTTCCTATGGTTCATAAGATAAACCTTGACTGCAAGACTAGATGGAAATTCAAGAGGAATAATCAGCAATGCCCAGGCATATGCTACCAAACTAAATACATGCATAGAAGATTACTTGAAAGAATAAATAAAATATGCACAGTCACCAAGGGGGCGCATCAAAATACCTTAGTTTGGGGCACATCATCATCATCACTACTAACATCAATAATTTGGGTCAGATTGTGGCGATTGCGCTCTGCCTACATTCAGCATCACATTTTTAATACACAATCTCTTTGACAACATGCAATAGCATCTGCAAAGAATAACTAATAGAAACAATGAATACCTAGTAAGTAATAAGAAGATGCACAAATGTCTCTAGTCGCTTGTCTCCTGATGAAAGAAAAAGAAATTATCAGATACAGTATGTAAAATTACCTAGAATCCAAGTAAATGACAGGAAATGGGTTACTAGACAAGTACCATTGTCCTTTATGGCCTTTCGAACAACCTCTTCTACGAAACCCATCTCCAAACCCATCTGCGTCCAGTAGCGAACCAAAGAGGCAGATTGCCCAGCCTTCCGATTGCCATTAGAAACATTAAAATCAGGCCCACAAACAAATAGAAACATAACACAAGTGCAGCCACTACACTAACAATGCCCTTGCCCTGAGTAAGATACACTGAAGAACAAATAGTTAGTTGGCTTACCTGGCACGATGGGCCTGGAGCATCAGTGTTGCTAACCCCGAGCTGTGACATGAATTAAGATAAACATCAGGCACATCAACCAACAATAGGACCAAATTTCACCATCAATCGCTTAAGATTACTGCCTAAAAGTTCCATTGCATGAGTTAGCACATATATAGGCTCTTCCATAATTCAGAAGTAATACGTAGGAACTAGCAGCTAGCAATGGCAGATTATTTTTGTTTCTTAATTTTCTGATTATGAATGTGTAGCCAACTCCTTTAAATTATGTCACCCTTTTTTTCAGATTAAGAAGATGCCTAACAAGCACTACTGCAAAAGCACAAGCAATTTGGAGAGCAATTGTATGGCCGACCAGTTTTTTTGGATTAGGGACAGGGTAGTTCCATGGCTCAGGAAGACCCAACAATTGGCGCTACTGCTTTGAAAAATAAGTTAGAAGAGAAGTACTTGAACCAATTGTCATACTGGATTGTCTACAATGGCAAAGAGCTAGCAATTGATGAGATCTTGGGCAAGTGGGAGGATAGTTTTGAATATGCTTTTGCATTCAAGGAAGAGATAGAGAGGAAGTCTCCTGGCAGTATAGTTAAGATAGATTATGCAAAGGTTGGTTCCAAAATCAGATTTGTCATGTGGACATACCTTAGGGACTACTGGATTGGCGGATTGCTGCCCTCTATCCATTGCCTCCACAAAAATAATTACCTAAAAATATAGGTAACTCAATAGTTCCATTGAACATAAAAATAGGAAACTCAATAGTTCCAGGAAAAGAAAATCAATACTTTTAGAAAGCCAATTCAATGAATTCGGAAAAGCAGTACAATAATTTCAGAGTTGTAGTTCAGTAAATATTTAGAGATTCAGGTCAGAACAAATATACAATGTGGGTTTTTTTCCTGCATGTTTGTTCATGACAAAAGTAAAGTACAATGAGTGACAAAGGGTAAAGGAGCCTAGTTGATCGTCGGTCCTGGAAAATGTACAATGAGTGCTATTCTTGCAACTTATCCCAGACCTTTTTGTGGTTGAGTGCAAAAAATTCTGGACAAGAAAATATTCGATTTGCTATAGAAATTAGTGAGACATTAGCATCAAACATACAAGTAGCATGATATCTAAATTAGACCTCTACTACTCCTAGTGCAGCTAGAAGGTCCTCACACATTAACCAAGCAAACTTGGGGAAAAAACAATGTGACACTTGGTTCGTTTCACAAACATCTTATCTACCAGTTCAAGTGTTAAAATTAGATACTGAAAAGAAGAGAACAGATCTTAAAACAACTGAGTACTTGGGAAACTGACCGTGGAACTATGCTGGGGAGTGTTCAATCAAGTCCAGCAAATGATATTGGCAGCCCCTCCCTTTCTCTGAAGCAACACTGTCTGCGGTCGTACCCCAGATGCCTAAAGAAAAAAAAAAGTAATTCAATAATATTCAGCAAGACAATATAGGTAATTGAGAAAATCAGTTCAATATAACAGAAAAAGTAGTTCAGCAGTTCAATATTCAGCAAACATGATAACTTGGTTGTTGCTCTTGCGCTACTGTACATAAATTTAACACTCCTATCATTAGAAAAATGTCAATTGAGGATGGATTTTAAAGTAATTGCAGCTACTGTACAAAAGTCTTGAGGAATCAAATTGGCAGTAACAGTTAAAAAAGATGGTGCATAGTTAATATATCCTCCGTAAATAGTTAACAAAGTGAGCAATGGCCTCTGCACTATTTTTGACTTTAAAATGTCAGTCAACATTTTTTTTATAGGAACTAGGTAGACTGCCCTTATTAGAAAAAAAAAACAGAAGAGAGAGTGACATTGCTTGATTGCTAACTGAGGTTCTAAAAAACTTCTTCCATGCGTATATAGTAGAGAGGGGGAGGGGTGGGGCGCGGGGAGCTGCGAGAGGCTAGTAATTTGGACTAGCCGAAAATTAATTTCCATTCTATTAGTCAATGGTCACCATGAACATCAACCGTATAAGTATTGACCAGCATTACTTGGAATGTCCTCTTTAGAAAAAGAATAAGGATATAAAATGAAGTTGCAAATTCTATCCTATAATAGGTCTTATGGTCCTACTCTACATAGCAAACTAATGGAAAATGACAGTAAAAAACATTATTATTATCAAAACAAACACAGTAATCAAACAAGCGCACGTTCACATTCAGATGAAAATTGCACTAGTCGAAAACTAAGACAATCTCATGAACTGAAAACAATCTTTATTTGGGTTTGGACAGTGTATATGTAGTGAAAAAATAACTGTAAACGATCTCTACAAAAAGTTTCTCATTGACTGAACAAGTGAACTAAAGCAAGTTCTGCATATAATCTCATGACTAATAAACACAAACAATGGTCTGATACAAAAGCCGTTCAAGCTGCTAGAACACTACCAGGATCACTGAACTAATAAGCTAATGCGAGAAAACTATACAGGCATGCAAGTAATGATCGCTACTGTGGAAATGTACAAAACATTATCAGGATTTTCACTACTGCAAATGTACAAAAAATTATCAACAGATATCCACTACTAAAAAATCTACATGACGGATCTGAAGATTGCACTTACACATGATGGGAACTATTGTTAGTCATGTGAATTACCTCGTTCTACAAAAAGCTAAAAGTACAGTTACTTAAACACCAATAAAAAGGGGGTTGAGACTTAAGCACACAAGCCATGGATGAGGCTAGGATTCCAGGAACCACACATCTAATAGCAGAGTACATCATCTCATAGCAGAGTACACAGACAGGAAAATGGAAAAAAAAAACAGGGGAGCGGGTCGGAGGAAACTTGCTTACCTGAAGATGAACACTGGACGTGTGCAAGTGAGACCAACAACACCAGAAGATGGGTGTGAAGCGGGGAGAGGGACGGCGCCGGCCGAAGCAGCGATACAGCAGAGCACCGGGGGAGGAGCACGCGCCTGAGTCCGGAGCAGCAAGCCGTGAACTGCTCCGAACTAGGGTTGGGGCACAACGCACCGCGCCGCGCCGAGCCTTGACGCTGCGCCGTGCCTTGACGCTGCGTCCGCTACGGCCTTGCCATGGTCAACTCTCCCCCTTCCTCTGCACAAACCCTAACTCAACAATCCATGGAAAACCGGCGAGAAAATGAGGGAGGATACGCACATCGGCAGAGGCGAGATGGGATGATCCAAGTTACCCGCACCGGTGAAGACCGTCCTCCACCCAGATCCGGCCCGCCGGCGCCGCAGCTTCCGAAATCGCCGGCGAAATCGCCTGCTCGCCGCGGACGACAGAGCAGAAGAGGAAGCGAACGCGAAGAGGGAAATGGCTGTCGGTATGAGAGAGAAAAGCGCGATTCCCAATTTTGGATCTGGGGAACGCCAGAAGCAACGAGCCGTCGATCCTCGATGAACGGCTGAGAAAAGAGTGCGCTCCGAGAGCCAAACGCACGCAGACGGTAAATAGTCAATACCTTTAATTAATGACGCCTAAAATTTATTTGACCTTTTTTTAAAAAAAAATTGTTAGACTTGGACATATATGGGGTTTCATTTTCTTTTCTTGTCTTTTATTTGTATGTGACAAAGCACACGGCCCCATGTAAATGTTGAGGAATTTGGACAAGAACTAGAGGAACGAATAACTCACTACCCAAAGATCGGCAGTGGATCAAGTACTAGAGCATTAGATACCTGGTTGCAGCAAGGTTTTTTTTGGCAAATGGTTGCAGCAAGGTTGGAAGAAGCTCTACAATGCATTAGAACAATCCAGTGACCCCACTACTAGCAATAAACAATCTTCTAAGAATGATTGATAATGGCTAATCTGCCTAATAGGATGTGGTCAGCTGTTTCTAATGTATCACAGATTACACACTCTGGCTCACCCGCCCACTTTGCCTTTGTCATATAACGTTGTTCTGACATATACATTCAGTGATGAATCTTAGCACACGTCACAATCATTCACATAGAACCTAGATCATATGATACATTAAATAGTGCAAATAGGTTCAAACATCACACAAGATTGTGGTTTACATATGCAACTGAGTTCATATAGTTTCTACCAAGACAATTTGTAGTTTCGGCAATACATGAGCTCCCATGTCCCCCACAACAATGTAGAAGAACCTTGCAAGAATCAGTAGCTCCCATGTCCCTCACTTCTCTCCTTGCTGCAACTTTCAACCAAACAAAACATAAATTAGTAAGTACTAGTGTATTGGCGCGCGCATTCGCGCGCCCGTCTAGACCACCAGTATCTGAATTGGGCAGCGTTTTGAGTATCGAGGAAAAAATTGATGAGAAAATATAGACGGTGCTTGAGAACCGTTGTGTGGTTTAAATTCAACAAATGATCTTCTCATGGCTCTTGATCTTCGTGACTAAAGAGGCAAAGCTATCGAAATGAGTTAGTACAATCCATCGAAGCATATCTGACTTCATGTTGGCAATAATAAATTAGGTTGTAAACTAACTTGCTATGATTGCATTTAACCAAGCAAGAAAACATGTAACAACGTAGAAAAGGGATTGCGGCTCAGTAATTAAGTTTTGCTCACGGAACACCATGTAAATATTTGCCAATATCAATAATATCAGTAATATATACAGAGAACATCTAAAAAGTACAAATCTTGCCTACTGGCTCATGCCCCCATGGACCAAAATAATTATATGGCAAAGCTAACCTATATGACGGGTTCAAGCACCGTGAGTGCAACATGAACCTCAGTAGTTTTCTCAAGAGAACCCACGCTTGGTGAGTTCGTGCCCTGACAAACAAAGTGAGTGAAGCCATTTATGTAATTGAAATGACAGTATACAACCTTCCTTTTAGACAACAAATAGAACCTTAAGGCATACAACTTTTTAAATGTTGGGCTTGTAGATCCATATTTCCTCTATGTTGTTCCTCACAGGCTTCAAAGTATTAGTTCACAGGCTTAAAACTATCAACCTTGTAAACATTTGTCACACACAATCTGAACCAGATTTGGAAAATAGCAGCAAACAGAGGGAGGTAGATGATACATGGCCTGCTTAATAATTTAATATTTCTATGAGGATCCGAGAGCAGTGGATGGTAAATAGTATAAAACCGGAAGAGGAATGTAGCTGAAAGAGTACTTCATATGGATTTACCTTAGGAATGTTTCATCTGAAAAGAACGTATCGCTATCACTGGTGCACACAAATTTTAGTAAATACAGTAGCTTAATATGTAGATTAATTTACATGTGCTTTGGATTAGCAATGCTTGATAGAATATTTTTTCCCTCGATCAACAAGCAGGGTATCCTACATAGAGGAAAATAGCAACAAACCACCATATCTGAGAAGAAGCACAAAAACGATCTGCAACAGACAACCAAATAGACAGATGCAGGGACAACTGGTGCGAGCTTCTAAAGCAACAGAGGGTTTGTAGGTGAACTTTTTTGTTTTCAGGTAACGGTAGTAAGTAAAATTGATGAAAGACGTGGCATTTGCTTGCTTGTTGGGAAATAGCCTTGGCCTTCAAATAATTTCCTGCATGGTGCATATGTATGTTGCCCTGATTTCTATTTAGCTAGAGCTAAAAATCTGACATGAGCTGAATGGGAGGGCGCTGCCGCCGTGTAACTGACTAATGGTGAGCACACCAAAACATTAGTTCAAGCAATTCTTGCTTCCAATTAAGCATAGGAATCTAGAAGAAAATAGCTATATGAATGCCTGTTTTAAATGAAGGTTCAGGAGGTACAATTGACTTTAGATCAAAATAAAAAGATCATATAGAGGACTTCGCTACATTTCACACTACAGTATCACAAAACAAAATACTATTTTTACAGACAGAAAATGTTCTCTAATTTAGTAAGCCGCATTTCAGATCATAGTATCACATTACAGAGAAAAAAAATGGCAGGAGGCTTACTTACAATTAGTAACTGCGCACCGGTACACAAGCTCCATGGCACACAGTCTCCAGCGTTGCCGCACCCATGAAATGCGAGAATGTGCCACAAAAACCAAGCAAGATACACAAGGTCAATCCTCAATACAGAAAAGGAGTAATCTGTAGTTAGCTAGAGAGGCAACGAAGTGACTACCTAATTAGTAGCGAGAACATCATTTTTTAGGCACAAAAAGCTGCTAATGATGTATGCATGCACTGAAAATATGGAAACTTGACCTATAGTAGTTGTAACATCTGAGTTTTACCTGACAGAGAAACACGAATCAATGCTTCAATATTTTGCTAATTGAGTCTCGGAACCTTACTCGTGTTTTGTAGCTATATTAGATAATAGCTAAGTATATTATACATGTGTTATGATCATGGCACTTGCTATTTCATTTTTATTGGGTAAGAAACAATTTATGTGCACTGAAAACAAAGAAACTGATTCTAAGGATGTTAATGTACAGTAAACCAAAGCAGCAACTGCCATAATCACACAAGGAAAAAAGACATAAGCAAGCACTGGCCTTCTTGCTTTTCCAAATAATGCTATTCCTTTTTCCTATTTGTCAGCAAGTCCTAATCAGGTGCTATACTTAACGATGCACTCCAACCAATTGCCAAGGAGCTGCTGAGGAATGGAAATCATGTAGCTATAAATTAGGATTATTGCATTGCAGTGGCCAAAAGATTTCAATCAGTTTATAGGACATCTCTGGCTTTCACGCAAGATTACAAGGAAATAAATTCACCTCCGTGAACACCATCTTAAGAAAGAAGTAATTTAACACTCCACTAAAAGCCAAAGAGCTATGGTAATTCACGAATGCAAGAGCAAGCTTCCAGAGCAAATAACAAATCAGCTTTTGGCGCAAATCAAAGTCGTTCATCTTTTTCCGGCTGTGAATATCAGCGATGCTGCTGTTGCCAGTGACAGAGATGAGCGGGTAGCCTCTATCGAGACTCGGTGCACCACGGCAAGCTGCAACTTGGAGTTCAACACCACAGAAGAACAGAGGAGACGTACAGAACCGGAGCACAGCCACACACACAGCAGGAGCAGGATGATGTACTCACGCCAACCGGTGACGGGAGTACCTAGAAAGATTGTTTGGAGCGATAGAAACCCAACACAACAAACAGAATACCAATCGGAGCACGAATTGCAAAGCTGCACGCAAAACAGGAAATCAAAGCTAGTGAAAATTCCCCAAAAATTCTGCAGAAAATTTGTTCGGCCACTTCGCCAACTCAGAACCAAAACAGATAAAAATCAGAGTTCACTTGAATTAGCAATCTTGCACATCGTGAACACCACCATGAAGGAATTTAATAATTCATTAAATAATCTATATTTGCCTTGGTGGTTCACGTAAGCAAGAAACTTGCTTTCTGACCAAAACGAAACAGGGACAAAGTCACCTTGGACTCTCTCGACAAGCACCACCTCTAACCAATCAACGAAGAGCGCACGATGGCTCCAAGTCCCAAATCCAGACACAAACGAAAAGATCCTGCTCCCTGCCGACAGGCACATAGGAGCGCACAGGAAGCACACACGCTGGATCCAGACTTGCTCGATTGAGATTGCTGCTGCGCAATTAATCTATCACAGAAACCAGATAACTCACGAAACAACGAATTGACTGACCCCAGATCCAAAAGAAAATCACGCATGAGAAAACGGAAGGCCGGACCTGCGAAGCGCAGCTGCTGGCATTCGGGCTCCTGCACTCAGGCTCCTGCCTAGCAGACCTGGGGAGGACGACGCGAAGCAGCTGTCGAAAGATTTGGCCAGTGCCAAGGAACAGGAAGCAGATGAATCAGCGACTCCCCAGCAAGAGCTTCTCAGGGTAGCACTCACACAACTCTTGTGCGATGGGTACTGCCGCTGGGTCAGCCTTGGCCTGGAAGGAACATAATAAAAGACAGAGACCGACGCTCAAGAGCTATAGAAAAAGGAAGCAAAAAATTCAATAAAATTGACCCAAACCACCATGATTCAATCCCAGTTTTTGCACAGTAAAACACAACGAGATTGTCAAGCCATTCATGGAAGATCATAGCTTGACCCAGCCTAAAACTTTAGGAAAAACAAATCATGGATAAGAACGAAAATAGAAGAAAAACAACAAACACAGTGAACCAAATGCGCTCAGTGATTTGGGCACCAGATGCGCTCATTGCTGGTTGTTCTCCACACGAATCCGAGACCAACGAACGCTTGAATCCGAGACCAACGAACGCAGAGGCAAAAACAAGAACTTGGACTCAGACGGCGACGGGACTGCTGGACAAGAGCGTGCTGCTCTATCAAGCGCACACGCGCCTCTAGTGCATGGTGCTGGTAGCACTACTACTGGCTGCACAATCCTTCGTCATCATCCAGTTGGCAGAAATTACGCCAGAGCACCTGATGTCAAGAACAGAAGAACAGAGGGGACGAACAGAAAAACAGGCGAGCCAAAAATCCAGTGGATCTCCTTCGATTCAAAAGCACTTGTGCTGAAAATACACACAGATGAAATTCACCTAGACATAAACCAATTCCCCAAAAATCTTCACTCGAGATGAACTGAAACTTCAGGAAATTCAGATCGTAGCCAAGAACAAGAAAAGGAAAATAAGCAGCACAAAAATCACAGGAAATTATGTGGCTGACGAGGAGGAGGTGGTGGTGGTGGTGGACGAGGAGGTGGCTGACGAGGAGGGCCGGCGCCGCCGCCGTCACCGGCGTCGTCCCTGCTCGCGTGTTTTTTTTTTCCGTGAGGATGAGGGAGGGAGGAACGGGAGAAAGAGAGAGAGGGGGGAGGATTTTTTTTTTTTTTTTTGTCGGTGGATGGATCGGGGTGGGGCGGGGAAGGCTCTGGAGTCCAGAAGTAGAAGCGAAGCCAAAACATATATTCATCACATCAGATTCTAGCGAGAAGCCAGACCAAACCGATTCTAGTGAGAAGCTGATGAGGGTAGAAGCGGCTCCAGTAAATCGTGGCCGTGAAACCTGAAATCCGACGATGGTAAAAATTTAGGTGACGTGGATAGTGGTTCAGTTCTAGGAGCCGGTCCTCTTTGTATTTGTTAAATGTATGCTTGCTATTCGGCCCTTGAAAAAAAAATACAAACACATGTAACGTAATTGGAAATATCAATCTCTTGATGAGTACAGAGTAGATTTGACTTCTCTACAAACAAATGTAACTTAATTGGAAGTAGGCACGCCTGACAAAACTGCATAATAGTAAGCAAGCAAACCGATGATAGTAATCATGGATATATGTATGTATGACAAAGGCATCCAGTGATGCTAATCATGAATATGCATATATATATTCTATTTTTACATGGAATATATATGAAGTATATATTAAGTCATCCAATGATTTGAACACTATCACATAGTTATACACTGTTAAGTTCCTAGCTAGATGAACATCACCAGAAGATAACTAGCCAAAATGAATCTCTCATTATCTAAAATATCTAGCAAAATCCACAAATTCTGACATAGGTAGCACTAATGTCAAATGAACATTAGCTTTTCCAGAATAGAACATACCGAGGTCTAAAGCTTCATGAGGAATTCCAGATCTTTGCGAGGCATTCTAGATAGTCTAATGCCATGTAGGGATAGCTGCAAAACAGAACAAATGGATGAAGTAGCTTTTTGTTGGATGGCAATATGCAGCCGATACATGTTTGTAATAACGCACAGCTCAGTGAGGACAAATAAAATGCATGTTTGTAATAATGCACATGCCTTTACATCAATTTGTTATACTGCAATAAACTAAGTTTATTTACTGCAACCTGATACTATATTGGGGTTCATTCATGATCTACAAATGGTACAAAGCGTAAGCACCTAATGACCAGAACAAAGAAAAACTACACTACAGAAAAAGGTTACTTCATCTCTGCATATTTTTCAAAATTTTCAGTTTACTACAGCATACTTGCGATGAAACTTATACTTATCCTCACGCCTTAAACCTATGTCAAGTGATCTATATATGCAAACCATATGCTGATCTTGTCCTTTGCCTGCTCAATCACATCA